>OVAN01004183.1:0-11166 GCA_900406275.1 Anastatica hierochuntica
TTTGGCTCGTGTTTTATTCACATGTCCGGGTATTTCATCTACTGACTTCTTTTGAGTTTCGTTAGCTTCTGATTTGTATTTTGTTGCTGATATTTTTGTTGTTATGCGTAGGGTTGTCTCTTCTTGACTATGAGTATTGTTTGGCTTTTCTAGAGGCTAAAGGTTTGGTGTCTTCGGATAGGCGGCTGTTGGATCTTTTCGTCTTGCTTGTTTCTAATGCGGATTCTCCGGTGACTCTCTTTGCTCTTCTATCTGATTTTTGGTTGTGTCCCGAGTGTTCATCTTCGGGGCTTTGTTCTTTTGGTTTGGCTCTTCCACGTTCCATGTTTGTTTGGAGTCGAGTGATGTCTCGGTGGTTTCCGCGTTTTGTCTTTAATCCTATATTCCACGGTTTGTATCTCATTGCTTTTTCTTTTTGTTTTATGGTTAGCTTTAAATCGTGTCCGTTTTTATCTCTTTGTCTTCTTTTGATTCGATAGGTCCTCTTGATGAACATGATGGATATGGATACTTTGTAATGATCGGTAAGCCCCAAGACATCAAAGAAAAATTTTGTTGTTGTTATCTCTACAAAATTCATGCAACACAACGAGATTAAATATAATATATAGATTTAATCTCATAGAATATATTATTGTTCACACACGATTTACTCATGGAATAATCAATCTTTGACGAAGTTATTCTCCTACGATATTTTTGGCATCGTTGATGTCTTGCTATATATTCTCCTACACCAGCTTTTAATCAAACGTTTTAACACCAACTAGTTTTGAAGAACAAGAAGACGACCTAAATAAGGTATGATTCTCTGTTTCGTATGTTGTTGATTTGGACAAAATTATTGTTCTTTCTTATCACGTTCGTGTCAGGTTCTTAAAGTTGAACACGGTGAGAAAGCTTACCTAAATGATGTTGCTAGAGAGTTCCGAAAAGCAGGTACGAGGGATGTTTTACTTGCTATTAACAGCTACGACCATATGTTTAATTATTTGATTGAGAGTGTCGTTGGATCAGAGGATCTTTACAATTTATGTTTTAAGGCTACAGATTGTCAGGGTTGAGGCTGTGGGTTCCAATGTTTTCATTTTCTCTTGTTGTCCGCTAAATTTTCCAGGCTGATGAAGAGTGTTTGAGAAGATCATAACTTGGATACACCATCATTCCTCTTGGTTCCTTGAAGGTACTCTTCTTTAGGGTGGAGCCAATGTGTGTGTATATTTGTGTCAAAACACTGCACAATTCAACCGCGAGAAACAAAAGCTTTGATGTGAGTTGTGGTTCATTAAAAACAATTGAAAAAGATCTAAACTTAGAAATATTCAATCTTCGACCTATAAAAAACACAATATAGATATCTTACGTTCTTTCATTTGGTTTAGCAGGTCTGCTATGAATACGTAGCTGGGCAAGGAATAAAGCTCTATGAGCTGGTAAGGGTAGTGACTTGCAATATAAGTTACATCTTCATCACCACATTATCTGATAGGCTTTCCCTTTCTTTCTTTCTTTCTTTCTTAGGTGGCTCATTTGCCGGACAAGGCGAACAACTATCTGACTCCGGCTTTATCTGTACTTGAGAAGAACACATGACATGCTGGAAAAAGATGATCCGCTCGATCGCTAATAACGTTGGTAAGCCATGTGCTGTTATAAAAATAACATTCAAGAAATTTTTTTAACTTTGATATGTATTTTAACATTCAAGAAAAAATTGTTAAATATCGTAGCGACCAACTATCCTGACTCCAACTTTATCAGTACGTCGTCCGGTGCGCACACTGCGGAGATCTGGTTTTGTGCGTCGAGGAAGGGGTTCTTATACCGAGAGGGAGATGAAGTTGATCGTCAATATGGTGAAAAAGTAAGCAGACGGTGATCAAGTTTCACTTTCATGTTTTGCATCTCCACATACGACATCATCACCTTCATGTTTTGAAAAGTTGTGTTGCGATCACGGTGGGACACCAAGGAGATGAAGAGTGTCTACACAGGTTCGTGATTCCGTTGATGTTCTTCTCATATACGCATAGTGAAGTCCATCTCATTTACAACACAAACTTGTATCTTGGGGAAGAGGGTAAAAAGAGTCCTCTCAGGGCTGTTGTAGCTATTTGCTCTCCATGGAACCTCTTGGTGAGCTATTTTTTTCATAATTATCTTCTTTTAGGTATATTTGTTCCAACATCTTTCTTGTCTTATGTTCTCTCTAAACATTTACCCACAAACTAAACATCTTTGATTGTCTTCGTTGGTTTATAGTTTCAGACATTTGAACATTACATTCACATGTCACTTGAGAGGCTTTTTACCTTTGAAAAAAAGCTTCTTTCTCTTCACATGGATTTAGTGTCTTCAAGAGATGGTTCAACTTCAACAAAATCCCTTTTCGTGGGTATTTCTGTGTATGTATCTCTCTTTCAACATTAATTGAACCATTTAGTGAGGCTAGGAATTAATAATGTCTCTCCCATTTTGTTTAGTATATATATGATTGCTTCGTGTGTGTAAGTTCTGTTCTTTGTTGGTTTTGTAGTTTCTGTTTCTTTCTAAAATTGTAGTTTCTGTTTTGGAAATTATAAAACTCTCTATGGGATTTTTATCTGCAAATATTATTTTTATGGTATTCAGAGTAGTCTTCATATTCCGTGAATACATAACTTGATTGAGAAATGTAAGAGCACGTATAACGGTTATATTTAACCCACGTTTTTTGAATATTTTATAATTAAAAAAATAAGAAATAGCTAAGAGACCGATCCTTAAATCTTTTAGGGAAGGATCCGTCCTTAGCGAGTATTTTTTTTGGGTCAGAATAATTTCATTTTCTGATCCGTTTCAGATCCGTTTTTTTTTGTATTTTGGTTTTTGGAACTGTTACATATTCATTTACGATTTTTGAAGTTCCGGATCCATTTCAGATCTGTTTAAAAAATCCCGATCCGAACCCAAAATACCCGAAAATATCCGTTTCGGTTCCATTTTAGATCTTTTTTTGTTTTCCAGTTTTTGGATATGATACGGATCTGTTTACGATTTTTGGAGTTTCGGATCCGTTTCGGATCTATTTAAAATATCCCGATCCGAATTTCAAAATACACGAAAATATCTGTTTCGGTTTCGTTTCAGATCTGTTTTTTTAGTTTTTTGATATGATACGGATCAATTTACGATTTTTGGAGTTTCGGATCCATTTTGGATCTGTTTAAAATATTCCGATCTGAACCCAAATTTATAATTTAAATGTTTAAATTTTTTTTTTCAAACGACTCCAATTTGGGGTTGACGATTGGACAACTCATTTTCCATAGAATCTTTAACTTAAAAAAAATTAAATAAATTGCTAAGGATTCAACCATAAATTCACCATTATACATGCTCTAAGTTAGTGACCTTTTATTTATGTCATCTTAAGAGTGAAGCATGTCTTATATTGTTGTGTTATGGTCTATGTTGCCAACAACGCTATTTATTACTTCACTAATTCGTTCATTTTTTTCAGCTTTATACACAATCGAATCAAAAGAGGGGATAGCCACATGATCGAATCAAAAAGGGGATTGGCACATGATCACTTGGTTATTTTTGTACACCCGGATTCTATATTGCCTACTAAAATTTCTTGCCAAATATTTTGTAAAATATTTAGGTCAGAAAAATGTGCCTTTTGTTTTGTTTTATTTTGCTAAATGTCAAAATTTTCAGTGGATTAGTTTAGTAAATAAATGCAAGACTTTATTTTTTAAGCGAAAAATCAATGAGAACCAATCAGTACGCAACACATAAGCTAATTCTAATAGGGTTGGGCGTTTGAACCCATTTTCGTTTTGGATTTATTTGCATTTGGGATTTTTGGGGTTATAGGTTTAAATATCATTCGAATATTTATACGTTTCGATTCAGTTCGAATGGATCTTTGCGAGTTAGGTATGGGTTCAGATACCGTTTAAATCATGTCCAAAAAAAAATGCAAATGTACCAACAAGCTTCTAAAACTCAAAAATAAAATATTGTATAACATATAAATTTGAAAAATGCATGACCAAATAACTAAAATTAACATAAAAATCGGCTTGGTTCAAGTATTTTGGGTCAAGAACCAATAGGTATTTCTGGTTTTTAATTTAATTAGAGTATTTTTGGTTATTTCTGGACAATCTTATGCATTTTCGGTACTTTTGGACATATATTTTTCGTATATTTTTTTGGATGTTTCACATAATTTGAGTATTTTCGGGTATTTATTGATATTTTTGGATATTAGATCTTAAAACGAGTAATAAGTGTAAGTATATAATTATAACTATGATATTTCGGGTACCTGAAAAATATTTCAGTTCGGGCTAGACTCGATTTCGATTCTATGGATATTGAAGTTTTTGATCATTTCGAGTATTCTACCGGGGTTCGATTATGTTTCTTACCACTTTTTAGGTCGGGTTAGGTTCTCCGGGTACTTTGTCCACCTCTAATTAAAACCTGAAAACCTATGGGCTCAGAACCGAATCTATACTCGAAACCTAGCAAACACATAAAATCTGACAAATTTCAAACCCAAAATAACTGAAAGAAATCTAAACCTGAAAAATTCAAACAAAAGGAAAAAATCTAAACCCAAATATATTTTGGGTGTACTCAAGTTTTATATGTTTTAAACTTGACTCGAACCTAAATGCATCCAAACCGTATTCCGCTCGATATTTTAGAATATATGAACATGGCTTAACCATTTTCCTCCGAAAAATGAAACGCAAATGAATCGAGAGATTTGAAATTATATTATGTTTTGTAAGGGATCAGATCATGAATAAAGGTATCCATGCACACCTTATATTAATAAAGTAATTAATTCTTACGTAAATAGTTTATGCCCGTGCATGGCATAAATCGGGCATAATTTTTTTTTTTTGTCAACAAATCGGGCATAAATTATATGCATCATAATTTATCTCTAAGCTGATTTGTGGTGTGCATAATTTTAGGATAGTGCTAAAATTAAAAATATTTAAATGTTCTTTTGCGTTGTCTAACCTGTTCATTTTCGTTTAAAGGTGATGAGATGACTTATCTTAGTGCTGATAGTATTGAGACTTCAGATACAAGTGGTAAAGATAGCATGCTATATTCAGAAGAATTTCTGAATAGCATTAAGTTGTTAGGGATGCCAAATCATGTTCTAACTTTGGAAGTGGGTACATCTATTATGTTTCTTAGGAACATTGATCCTAAGGAGGGTTTATGCAACGGAACACGTCTATAGGTTACCCAGTTAGCTCACCATGCTATCGAAGCTCTTGCGATAACTGGTGATATGGTAGGGGAAAAGGTTTACTTCCTAGGATGTTTGTTTCTCCTCCTGATTCCAGATTTCTGTTTAAGATGAGGCGTCGACAGTTCCCGGTGCCTATTGCATTTGCTATGACTATAAACAAGAGTCAGGGACAATCACTTAAAATGGTGGGCTTATTTCTTCCTAAGCCAGTGTTTTCGCATGGACAGTTATATGTTGCGCTTTCGAGGGTTCGATCGAGATCTGGTCTGAAGATTTTGATTACTGACGACGAGGGAAGACCTCAGAAAACAAAAAAAAAATGTGGTCTATAAAGAGGTTTTCCAAAATATCGGATGATGAGGTTAATTTTCGTGTTGCCTCTCACAGTGTACTAGGTATTCCTCTTATTCTGTTTGTTATTTGTTTTTTGGGCAATATGTGTTTTACGATTAAAGGTGTTTATTGTTTTTCAGTGCTTTTGTGAGGTGATACCGTCAGAAGCTAGCTATACAAGATGGAAGACGCATTGGTCGCATAATATCTTTGGGTTTTTAAAGATTGAAATGTCAAACAGCCAACATTGTCTTTTGTTTCTTGCATTTGGGATATTAAATTGTTAATTTTTACATTACATCGAAGGCACCTGAAACGATTACCACAATAATTTAGTTTTTAATTGTGTTAGAAAAAAAAATCCAGACCCGTGCGACGCACGGACGAATCTACTAGTATATATATATACACACACACATACATACCTTTTGATGACTTAATAAAGACTTGTAGTTGGCCACTTTTAAAATCAAAAGACGTGGAGATTAAAATCTAATTTTAATGTACAACCTATTTATACAAGTACATTAAGATGGAGGGTTTAACCTTTAACCTAAAAAGAATAATAATAAATTTAAACAGATAAACACAAAAGAAAAGATAAAGATCGCGAAGATTGTAAACATAGATTTACCAGACGTAGACAAATTTCGATTGGTTGAAATTTAAAATTTTATTCTAAGAGATAAATACATAATTTCGCGTAGGGATAAAACGATCCAAAAACGGTTGGAGAAAAATAAGAGATGGCTACGACGACACCATGCAAGAAAATGAAAAAATAAACGTTCTAGATCTTGCCACGTCACATGCCATAACTTTCGGACTGATTTTTTTCTATTTACAGAAGAAAATTCTGGCGACACCACGTCACCAACAAGCTTTGTATGAGCGCCACGTCAGCTTTTGATTTTGTATTTAATAAAGGTATAGATAGATAACTTTGATTCACATATATTTTAATTTGTCATTGAAACAAAAATTAATAGGTTTATTATTTTATTGACTATTTCTAAATAAAAATACAATTGAATAAGTTAATAATTCAGTACTTTTTTTAACAATAACTCAGTGTTTTTTTTGGTTAAAACATAGTGTTTTTTCAATCAAAGAAAATTGAAAACCATCAAATTTCTTCTAAAATGCTAAAGAAGAAATAGCTACAATTTTTCTTGAAGGTAGTAAGAATGAACTTTTATAAAAAGAAGGCAGTACGAATTGTTGGGGGGGGGGGGGGGGGGGGGGGNGGGGGGGGCTTAGCCTGGTCTAATTCGAATTCAACCTATTTAATTTTTTAAAAGCTCACTATTTGCTCTATTTATAAGTAGTCCTAACAAAAAGAAGGAGAAAGTAACATTTTTGGAGAGAGAGAAATTTTAGAGACAAATACTTTTAGTGAGAGAAAGAAACAAGATCCAAATTAAGTTTTTTTGGTGTGACTACTAGTCGGCCCAACGACACGATAATCAGTCGGCCTGACGACCGGTCAACCGCAAAACTTTGGGTTTATCACGAACTCGTAGGAGCCAATCAAACCCACGACATGCATTCACCATGAATGCAGTGGACTGATCACCCACACACATCTTGCAATCAAAGAGTAAGTTAGGCTGACAACTTTGCTACAATGATTTATTATATTCTCGGTGTACGAGGCTGACGACCCTCAGCCCAACGATCTGATGACCGGTCGGGCGGACCACCCAACGACCTGATGAGCAGTAGGCCCGACCGCCCGACGACCTGATGAGCAAAAGGCCCAAAGATCTGACGAGCAGTCGGCCCGTCAATCTGACGACTTGACGACCTGTCGACCTAATGACCTGACGACATGTCGTCCCCACGACTTGAAGACCTGTTTGCCCGAAGACCTAACGGCCTGACAATCGGACGATCTGTTGGCCCGACGACCTGACAATCGAATGACCCATTGGTCCGGCGATCTGACGCCCTGTCGGTCCGACGATCTAATGATCTATTGGCCTGAACTTTCTGATTCTCCCATATGGTGACCTGAACTTCTCAACGCTCTCAAAACCTCAAGTTGGTCTTTGAGAACGTTAGCTCATTACACGAAAATTTAGGCCCTCGTATCATCACAACTCTTCTACCTCAACAGTTTGTGGATTTCCACATTCAACATGAATGAAATTTGAAATGTTTGTCTTTCTGACCATGTAAGTAAGCGAAATCTAAAAATTTAATGTTTTAATGTTTTTAGTTTATTATAGTCGTGCACTACTTGAAATAACAAATACCTAATTAAAAATGTTTTTGAGAAACTTTTTATTTTATTTATCTTATTTAATTTTTGGATGAATTTGAACAATATTCATAAAATAGTTAATTAAATTTATAACCTAACCTTTTTATTATTTAAAAAGATATTTAATCTTTACATATTTTTGTCCATTGTCTCCTTGTATTGCGAGTGGACTTTGGTTTTTTTTTTAAAGATTATTTTCTCTTTCTTAACCATTCACCATTTTTATTATATACTTCAATTTTTAACAATAGAAAAATGTAAAATGTTTTTTTAAATACACAGACAAATGTAGATTTTTTCAAATAATTCATATTTTGAATTTTTTGAAACGAATACATATGTTTAAAATAGTATCAAATGATCATATATTGTTAAAATAGTAATACTATTCTAAAATAGTAATTTTATTTTTCAAACATAGTAATATTACAAATAGTGGATAAAGATATTGAAATGAATATTGTAACTGTATATCTAACTAATTAAAAGTTGAAGATAGTAGCTTCTAAGGCCATCCACATCATCTTTTTGTCTGTGTTCCTATAAGTCACCACGTCAGCTTTTCTTTCACAAAAACTATAAAACTTACCGCATACATATTGTTTTTGGGCCGAGCTCCGTTAAAGCCGAATAAACATGGAAACGCACCACGATTCTTTTCCCCCACGATTGTCAATTCATCTCCCTAAGAAAGTTGCAGCTCCCGTTTCACCTTCTTCTGCTTCTAATCTAACTGCTAGATCCACCATTAAATCGCCCAAACTCTATAGCTTCGTCTTTCAATATTGTTGGGATTCATGATATTGTTGTGATTCATGATTTTAGGGAAAACGTCCATACCACTAGAGCCAATATCGAAACCTTTAAACTCCCCAGGTTTTTCCTCCGCGCTGCGACGATGTCGGAGACTCGCCGGAATCATTCTAGCCATGAATGGATCAACAACTCTGGTATATCTTCATCTCCTTTCTCGATCTACACACCGACTTGATTCAGAAACTGATTCTGACATTTGGATTTGACTCTCTCTCTTTATCTTCTTCCTAAGAACTAGCAATATCAATTCAATTGAACTAAATGATATCGGCTTTTAATTTATTTCTCGACGAATTTTTTTGATTTGATGTGAGAGTCGCTTGATATTTGATCATAGCAATCTGAAGACAAAGCTTTTTGTATCTATGGGTTTTGTTGGTGATCGGATTTTGATTTTGGAATCCTTCGCAGGGATTCAACACAGAAGAGTTGTAATTGAGAACAGTCATGGTGAGAAACTCATCGGAGTTTTGCATGATATTGGTTCTACCGAGACTGTTGTCATCTGCCATGGGTTTCAATCATCAAAGGTTTGCTTTTTTTTCCCTTTCTGTAGCATTCTCATTAGCTTTCATCATGAGATTGTAAATTTTGAATCGGATAGAAGATGGCAACGTCGTTCCACTCCACACTGGTGGGATCTCCTCACATTCTTATTCTTCATCCAGCCGCTTATCCAAGGTCAATGGCCCCAAATGAAAGACCCACCACGCCGGAGACAAATTCGCCATGATTGAAGAGGAAGCTCTGCTTGATGATGGAGACAGAGATGAAGCTTTGCGTCACCGTTGCTATTTCTTAGCCTTCATTGTCGGTTTCTCATTCCTCTTCGTTTTCTTCTCTCTCATTCTTTAAGCTTCTGCTAAACCTCAGAAGCCCAATATCTCAATCAAGGTCAGTGAACGTTTTTTATTTGTTTTTTCCTTCATTCTTAGTTATAGAGAATCATTTTTGATTTGTTCGTGAATCTGTAAATTGTAAATTGAATTTGCGGAGCATAACAATCGAAGAACTCAAGGTCCAAGCTGGATAAGACGTTGGAGGGCTAGGATCCAACATGATCACTATTAATTCGACATTTTGAAACACCGAAACGTTCTTTGGCGTCCATGTTACTTCTTCTCTCATTGATCTTAGTTTCGCTCGGATCACAATCCGTTCCGAAACTGGAAGTCTAAAATCTTGTGATTACTCAAGACAATCATATCAGACACTAATGGTTTAATCTTTTATTTACAGCTGTTATTAGACAATCAAGTGTAAGCTTACGGAGGCTAAAGGAGATAAGTCATCTTCGTCTACAAGAACCACCTAAAAATTCTTCGAAGGCTTAAAGCATCAGAACACTTGTGTTGGGTATCTAGACATACAGTTCCATTGTGATCTACCAATTCTTAGTTTTCATGGTAATAAGTATCCATTTACGATATCCAGCAATGTGACATTTATTTATATGTTTTCCCTCTAACTCAAAATGTCCTTGAATGGTGTAGAAAAATAATTTATTTTCAGATGCTTGGGTGGTGGAGTGGTAGATAGGACAATGAATTATCAGACAAGTTAAGCTCAATAGGCTTGACTTTATAAAGTTTATATGTAATTACTATTCACTAAATTACTAAGATATATGTACTTCTAAATATATAACATCAACGTAGTTGTCAAATTTCAAAGTGTAATCTATTTTTTTTAATCATTTAATATTTTCTGACTTTTATAATGGTAACACTAATTGTTAGCGAAAACAAACTCTTGAGACCGATTTGGCATGGGTAAATCGACGAAATAAAGAGTTTGGGGAAAATGGAAAGAAAATACAAAACCATATGCAATTAGTAACAATAAATTATTTTAAAATATAGTTAGTGTTAGATAAGCTACGAAATATCTTAATATACATGTTAATTATCAAAAAAAATCTTAATATACATGTCGTTAAAACTAAATTTTATATCTATCTGGATATTTCGCATGAATAACTTCAAAATCTCAAAACAAACCACACTCTTTTTAAGTTTAATAAATCAATTTCGTAAAGTCATACTAACATGGACTACCATTTCTGGCGAAACATGAACTTTTGTAGGAACCCAGAATCAATGGAAATCTTTCCTTCTAAGTCGGTTTACACAAATATGGACTACCTTTTCTGGCGAAACCCTTTCAGGGACCGAGACAGGGTACAATATGACTTATTCCCTTGGGTTTTATGGCTTATTTGGAAAGCAAGGAATAAAAAAGTGTTTCAAGGGATACNAGACTTCATTGCATGGAAAGAAGCGCAAATCACATCCTCTGAGAATGAAGAGCAACCCATAGTGGAACCTATATTATCAGATGGATTGGTATGCAGGGTGGATGGTTCGTGGAAACAATTTGATCCCACTTCTGGACTCGGATGGGTTTGTACTGATCGAGAACATAACAAAATCTTATTGGGGGCGAAATGTCATCGCCGAAGTCTTTCGTCACTCCACAC
>OVAN01004183.1:11186-26596 GCA_900406275.1 Anastatica hierochuntica
CACTCCACACGGAATTGGAAGCTTTGCTTTGGGCGATGTCGGAATTGCAAAACCGGAGAATTGATTGCCAACATTTCCAGACTGACTGTGCGGACCTCATCAATATTGCTCAGCGGCCGGAAGATTGGCCCGCACTACACACGCAGATCCAGGAGTTTCAGAACCTTTGTGGATACTTTCCAGGCTTCTCGCTATCCTTCACCCCGCGCACAGAGAATATACAAGCAGATAGTCTGGCTCGAAGATCCCGCACCTTCTTTCATGATTATGTATTTGTAGATTCTTCTCCTCCGCATTGGTTACCCAATTTCGGAAATACTTTATGATTAATGTTTGGTTAGAAAAAAAAAAGTCATACTAACACATATACTACTATTTACACAATACAAAAATCTAAACCTCATTTTGCAGAAAAAAATTCTGTGTGTAAAGAGTTTGAACAATAAATGTAAATATAATTAAAAAACAAAAGAGTTAGGAAAAAAGATAATTTATACGAAAAGAGAAAAAAAAAAACTTTTATAACTTTTTTAAATGAATATTTAACCGAAATGTATATTCAAATTAGTTAATTTTAAAACATTACACTTCAGAAACAAACAAAAATAAGAAATTCAACAAAAAATAAACAATCAAAACAAACCACGTCTTAATATTAAGAAGTTACAAAAAAACACTTAATATTGAGAAATCTAAAAAAATAACGACCACAAATCCGCGTGTAGCGCGGAGGTACTCCTAGTAAGTAATAAACTATCAAATGGAGAAACTTTTAGTTTACTTATCTTATTTAATTTTATACTACGAAAGTATGTTTATGAAAAATGTATAACACGATGAATGATTTGTGGAGCGTATATTTATAGTGTTTAAAAAACAAAAATAATGAGGAGGTTTGATTTATCGTCCAGTTAGAAGTTTTTCTTTTTGATAAATCGTCCAGTTAGAAGTTTTGTAGCCGCAAGAAAGCTAAAAGACAAACGTGAGTTCAACAAATAAGATGAACTCTAAGTTTGTACATTAAATATGCATGCATTAAAACCATATACAGTTTGTCTCTAGCTCTCTACATATATAACGACTGCTGGACACTAATACCCTTTATACAGGGCCGGTTTTACTGAAGTGGTGGTCCTAATCGGAAAAAAATATTAGTAGTTATTTTATAAATATATTATTTAAAATTTCAAAAAATATTAATTTCATATTCATTTAAAGATATGTGAAATATTTCTAAATAACATTTCGTTAGTATAAGATATTTGATGGCCCTATATATAGTTATTATCATATGAAAATTTTTTTGTGGCCCTAAAATATCTTACAAAATATTGGTGACCCTAATCGATGGCTTACCTAGCTTATGCTCAAAGTCGAGCCTGCCTTTATACCTTTCAATTTGCGATCCGTCCAATATTCGAATCGAAAACGTATACGTAACTACGTGTGAAATCGGATACCACGATCCACTATCGTTTATTTTTAATTACTTTTTCTCATACCCGTGTAATTACCGGATATGTAAATACCATTTCTTAATCATTCATATAATCTTGACACCTTGTGAAATCTGATGTCTTGATTTTGGTCAATAATTTTTTTCAAAATGGCTTTTTTGAGAGGGTTTAAATATGACAAGTATCTGTCAAAACCCAAAAAAGGAGCGCCCAACATGTATGGCAGAGTTCCGCCGGATAAGCCTTTGTAATGTTGGTTATAAGATAATTTCAAAAAATTTGTGTAATCAGTTGAAAAAGGTGATACCAACACTTATTTCAGAGACACAGTCTGCTTTTGTTCCAGGGCATCTGATTTCGGATAATATTCTTATAGCCCAGGAAATGTTTCATGGGTTAAGGACCAATTAGTCTGGCAAAGGGAAATTTATGGTGATTAAGACGAATATGAGTAAAGCGTATGATCGGGTGGAGTGAACTTTTATCGAGCACTTATTACGGAAGTTTGGATTCGCTGAAAAATGGATTGACTGGATGATGTGCTGCATCCAATCGGTTAGGTACAAGGTTCTCATTAATGGACAGCCACATGGGATGGTCACACCAAATAGGGGACTTCGGTAGGGTGATCCTCTCTTACCATATCCATTTATTCTCCGTAGAGAGGCGTTAATAGCAAATTTTAAGAAGGTAGA
The DNA here is from genome assembly GCA_900406275.1 of Anastatica hierochuntica. NCBI lineage: Eukaryota > Viridiplantae > Streptophyta > Magnoliopsida > Brassicales > Brassicaceae > Anastatica > Anastatica hierochuntica. Next base: position 13,339 of record OVAN01004183.1, read on the forward strand.
AAGGGATAAGGCCATCACGGGTCTAAAGGTGGCCATAGCTTGTCCTCCCATCTCACATTTGTTGTTTGCGGATGATAGTTTATTTTTCTGTAAGGCCACACGTGTGGAGGGTGAGGTGGTTTTAAGGATTTTACAGCGGTATGAACATGTCTCGGGCCAACAAATTAATTACTCAAAATCATCGCTACGGTTTGGGCATTCTGTTCCTGGCGAGGTGCAGGCTGATATGAAAACTCTTTTTGGCATCACAACTTTGGGTGGCATGGGTTGTATTTAGGACTCCTAAAAAGTTTGGGAGGGACAAAAACACAAATTTTCTCCTTTATTAGGGAACGACTACAATGTCGCATTAATGGGTGGACCTCAAAATTTCTCTTAAAAGGCGGTAAAGATGTGTTAATTAAGTTAGTGGCAGCAACTTTACCTACATATGTGATGTCATGCTTCAGGTTACCGAAGGCAGTTACCACAAAGCTTACCACTGTTGTTGCAAATTTCTGGTGGAGCTCAAGCGGGCAACATAGAGGATTACATTGATTAGATTGGGACAAAATTTGCATAAGTAAATCTGACGGGGGTATTGATATTCGATTTATGGAGGATTTTAATTCAACTTTATTGGCGAAACAACTTTGGTGGCTTTTAAATGTACCAAATTCACTTTTCGCGAGGGTCTTCGAAGGTATGTATTATCGTAAGACTACTTAACTTGATCCGGTCAAGTGTTACTCTCTCTCCTATGGATGGAGGAGTATTATCTCAGCGAGACCTCTGGTTAACAAAGGGTTTATTAAAAGGGTGGATTCGGGTTATTCCATTTCAGTATGGGAGGATCCTTGGATACCAGCCAATATTCCAAGGCCAGCTACATGCTTAGGGCAACATTGTCCAAATATCACGGTTGATCAATTGATCGATCCGTTGAGTCACTCATGGAATCTTCCACTGCTAAAAGCAATTATTGATCCAAAAGATGTTGAAATAAAAATCAGCATACCATTGAGCAAAAGGTCCCAACCAAATGAATGTGGATGGCATTTTACAAAGTCCAGAAATTATACGGCGAAGTCGGGTTATTGGGTAGGTCGCGACTTTCCATCACTTTTTGGAGACACTAATGTTTATGGACCATCGCTTACACCACTTATTAATCACTTGTGGAAATTGAAGTGTCCACCAAAACTAAGACATTTCTTATGGCAAATATTAACCGGTAATATTTCGGTAAAAGGAAATTTAAAGAGGCGTGGCATAAACTGCGATAGGCAATGTGCACGGTGTGGGGCAGATATTGAAATTTTGAATCATGTTTTCTTTGAATGTCCCCCAGCGACACAGGTTTGGGCGTTATCAAAGTTAACTTTGGCTCCAAATTTTTTTCCGACGCCGTCGGTTTATACAAACCTGAATTATATTTTTTGGAGAGTCCCAAAGGAAGGCCAAACACTTAGTTATCCATGGATCCCTTGGTATATCTGGAAAGCTAGAAATGATAAGGTTTTATCTAGTCAGGATCAACATTCACAAGAACTTCTGGCGGTAGCAGAGAAAGAGGTAACGTTGTGGGAGGCGTCTCATGTGGAGGAGGAGATAGCTGAGCAACCGGATTTGGTGCTCACATTACCACCTGTGGAGTCAAACATGTGCCCTAAGTACACCTGTCATGTCGATGGATCCTGGCAGGAGGGTGCCGGTTTCTCAGGAATGGGCTGGTATTGCCATCGGAACGAGATTATAGAAGCAATGATGGGAGCCACGAAAGTCCGCCGGAGTCTCATGCCTCTGGATTCTGAAGTTGAAGCTTTGATTTGGGCAATGCATTGCATGATATCTCAACCATAGACATCAATGGTTTTTGCGACGGACAATGTCGAATTAGTGAAGATGGTGACGGCTCCACAGGAGTGGCCAACTTTCTGCATTTATTTGGAAGATATATAGAAAAGTAAAGGGGGTTTTGTTTCTTTTTCATTGTGTTCATTTCGCGCAGTTTTAGCACACAAGCGGATAGGCTAGCACATGGTGCTCGCCAACTTCCATATGCTATATGTTATGTAAGCTCTGCGCTACCGATTTGGATTACTGAATTGATTTAATTTTTAAGTTGTTGACAAAAAAATCATTTATATATTATATAATTATTCACCATAATTAAATATCATTTTAGAAGAAACTATAATATTTCATATATATATATATATATATATACATATATATATGACTTAAATTATGTTTTTAAATGATGTAATATTTAAATATAGTTTTGTAGTTTATAATATTTTAGTTTTTTGAATATTTTAAAATGTAGTTGAATATTAATGATTATATAAATATTTAAATGTTTGAGCATGAAATAAAATGTAATTATTTAGATTTTACAAGAAATCTGTTTTTCGAATATCCGTTTTTCGGATAATATATCTTATCGGAGTATTCGTGGATCGAATAACCATTTTTCTAGGTCGGATATAGATACTAAAAGTCTACTACCCCTAAAGGTCAGATCACATAGAATATCCCAAAAATCAAAGGCACTTGACTATGCCCACCCATGTATATAATATTGGTATATAAACCCCATATTAATTTACAACGCCAGATAATAAATCTCAAACACTTCAGGTTAATTTTTTATGAAATTAGTTGCTACTTGAATAAATCCATATCAAATTATAGCTGGTGATTTATCATTATTAGCTCCTCATACTATATGTGTCATGTGTATAGGACAAACCAATCATTGAATGGTGATCTACATCCTGAAATTAATATTCCTATCTTCATTTTTTTTATTTAGCTATAATATATGTGTGTAGATGCCTTTTCATGGTGCTCCACTTACTTATCTCTTACCTTAAGCCTGACTTGGTCTCAATCTTCATCTTCTTCTTCCCCCTTGGCCTTCATCATTTTCTTTCTTTTGAAACTCTTTTTTCGGTAATTTCGTGAGAAATTATGTTGTTTCATTTAGATTCCTTTTCTACGTAAAATAGTTTATGATTTATCAAGAGAGACTTCCCCAAAAAGATGAAAGAAACATAAAATCAAAGGAGAGGCTGTTTCTCTATTCTTCTTCTTTTGTGTTTATCTTGTTTAAGACGAATGTATAAGATTTGAGGTAAATTTCGCTTAATAGCTTACCTTAGATATTGTCATTTTGAAATTAAACAATTGTCGTGTTGTGTATATTGCCAATATTTATGTGCTTTTACAAAGTTTAGTTTTGACTCTTAGATCTTTTTAGTTAAGACTAATAGATTCCAATCTTGTTCCATGGGAGAAACTTATTCATATATTACATGCATTATATGGCCCGTTTCTTTTATGATATTTTCCCATCTCGTTTCTATTCTTTTATTTTTTTTTGTATTAATGAAGTAATACTGAAACCTTTGTGTTTTTGTTGAGAAGAAAAATAAACTTTAAAAGAGAAGAGGGACAGAGAAACAGAGAGTGTTGTTGGGTTTCTACAAACTTGGGCAATAGAAAGGACACACATTTGTCAATACAAGCTGTTTTGTGATCTTCACTATGGCAATGAAAATGAAGGGCATTTACAAAGGATTCAAATGCATCTCTCATATATTTGGTAATCTTTACCATTTTACCTATCTCGTCATATAATTCATATCTCAATTTATTTTCTTCTCGTGCTGCTGATACTATATTGCTACCTACATAAATATTATGAGAAAAAAACTTGTCCACGATGTTTTTATGTAACCAGGACTTTTTTTATCACATTACACAATGGCTATATATCACATATAAGATGGTTTTTATTTGATTTTTATTTTAAGGGTATTTTTTAATCTTTTCATAACAAAAAAAAAATCTAACACATGCATGACGAAATAAAGTAATAATGAATTTATCAGGTGGTGAAAAAGAGAGGGATGAAATAGAGATTGGGTATCCAACAGATGTAAAACATGTGGCTCATATTGGCTGGGAGGGTTCTTGTGGTAGTGCTCCTGGTTGGGTAAGTTCTTTAGTTACTTTCTATATATAAATAATATTATGATTTCTAGCTAAAAAATTATTTGGAAATTTGATGCTATATACATGGAACATTAATTAATTAAGTTTTTAGTTAACATTTAAAAAATTATTATCTCTCCTCAAATAAAATTACAAAAACATTTCCATCCCTATTCTCAGCCACAACCACATATATATATATATATTTTTTTACAAACACCTACCCCAATAATTTTTTTTTTAGATTTTTGTATTAAAAAAAAATATTGCCGAAAATTTCAATTACATAAAAAATTATACATTTTTTAAGAAATTTAGTATAAGGTTAATTTTTAAAATCAGATATATATTTTAACTATTGCTAATGAAGATATTACAAGTCACATTATATGTAAATTTAAATTCTTTTTTACAGTAATACTATTTCGGAATGTATGTCCGCAATTTTTTCCTCTTATCCAACACTCCATTGAAATTCTTTTCTACTGTTTCCCAAATATATGATCTAAGGTTTGGTTTAAGATTTAGGGTTAAAAGTTTATAGTATAAAGTTTGAGTTTAGAATCTAGGTTTAGGGTTTAGAGTTTATGGTATAAAGTTTGAGTTTAGAGTTTAGAGTTAAAAGTTTAGGGTTTGTTGTTGTTAGAACTGTTGTTTATGGTATAAGGTTTGGGTTTATAGTTTAGGGTTTAGGATTTAGATTTTATGAGCAAAGGTTTGTATTTTGAGTTTAAAATTTAGTATTTAGAGTTTAAAGGTTATGGTTATTATTATTAGAATTCAATATTCCAGTAAATATTACGTCTATAAACATAGAATGTTTAAGAATATAGTATGTCAATATTTTTGTTTTATATTCCAGTAAATAATATTGTTTTCAAAATATGAATCCGTTTCGAAAAATTCGAAACATGAGTTACTCAGAAAAAATATATACATTTTTTCTGTATATTTAAAATTTTTATTAAATATTTTTATATAGAAAAAATATCTAAATAAAAAGAGGGATAAAGTGAGGAGAGAGATTAAAAAAAGAAAAAAAAGAAAGAAAAAAAGAAAGAAAACACAACACACGCTCTTCCGCACTCTCTCCTAGAAAAAAGTGACAAAATAAACATTGATAATTTATTAATCAAATGATTAAGCTATATACTTAATTAATTTATAGTTTTTGTATATTTCACCAATTTACCCAACATTAAATAAGTAACCCATAGTTCACCTATATATACAAATATTGATATTTTAATGTGAAGATGAGTGAGTTCAAGGTTGGAGCTGAGGTTTTATCTCCAAGACCATCATCTTTTAGTAATGCAAGAGCTTCAACTTCTTTTTTCACTTCTTCTTCCACTGGTATGCTTTTCTTTACTTTTCATTTTACTTTTCTTTACTTTTTTTCCTCTTAAATTTCCTGTGATTATCCATCCACTTACTTTCAAATCAGAATTTCAACTAGTTGGAAAAATATATGAGATCGTTGTTGTAAAAATTGTACGTGTTGTCTAACCAAACAACTAGACAAAAAAATAACTTTTTTTTTGTTCGTATATCCTTATATTAATTGCATAAGATATGGAATTTCGTTACACACATTTTTAACTTGAGACCACGAAAAAGAAATCTCCTAAAAATTTTTTTTTGGTCACAAAAGAAATCTCATAAAATAAGAACAAAAGTATTAGCCATTAGGGTTGCTTACGTATTTAGTTTTGGATTCAAATATGTTCAAGATGTGAAGAATTTACAATAGCATTTAAAAAATATTACAATGAGATAGATATTTCAATTTATATACGAGTTACGTTTTCTTTGTTTGTTAGCTTATTGTGGTATACATCCTTGTTTAAGTTAAAGTTTATCCTTGTATCTGTTTATTCTCTTAAGTAAAAGGTTAACTAATGACTTCATAACAATTATTTTAATTAGAATAACTAAGCATATTTTTTTTTCATAAAATGTAGATTTTGATCAAGGATCAAGCCAACGCACAATATCAAACACTCCAAGAGATATACCTCCAGTTACTCCAATAAATTTGCCGAAAGCTAACAAAAAGAAAAGTAGTAGAAGAAAGAAGTCCTCCTCCTCATCATCGTCTCCAAAGTCTTCAAAATCATCTGTTTTATCTAAATCTTCTTATAAATCAACTGTGTCACGACTAATCTAGAATATATAATAATAGATGCAAGAAAAAGTTTGTCAAAGGTTGGTTGTCTTTGTGCATACTTAAGGGGACTTTTGCATTTGATTCTTTTTTGAGTTTGTTTACACATATATGTAGTCATGTTGTAGTGTTTGGAGGTTGATTTTCTTAGTTGTAAATATAAGGAGAAGTGTCTTTGGCCTATGTGTCTTCGTCTTAACCTTATGTGTCTTTGGTTTAACCTTATGTGTTAGAATTTCAAAAACCTTATGTGTCTTTGGCTTAACCTATGATCTTCCATAGAACCTTTTCTTCCCAAACTGTAATTATTTTCCTTGTTTTTTGTTTTTTTTTGGCAAGGAAACAAATGTGTAGGTTGAACTTTTTATAAACCTCAATCATTTTAATGATACTTACATATATATATATATATGAATTTGATTGAGGTTTGTGTACGAAATGATGGTGAATTTGAGTGGTAAAATTTGTAAATTAACATTTTACATCAACAATCTATAAATTATACTTCCTTAAAAAATTAAGATATGTGATATGGAAACCTTTTGGCCAATTACTGCAATACATTATGAGTTCACACAGTAAAAAAATATAGCTTCTAAGACGATTATTATCTTTTTTCTTTATTGTTCTTTTTTGATAATACGTGAATATCATTATAAATAATGAACTTGGTACAAGGAATACAATTTAGCTCTGAGAAGTTAAAAGGTTTGTAGAAGCTCCCAAAAAGTTTAAAAAAGACTTCTAGAAACAAAAGCTAGAATCAAACTGAAGGTAACCTTCGGTACATAGTATTGTTAGTAACATGATTTGATACTAGACAAGCCTGATAATACAACCATCAGATGAAATTTTGATAGTGCGAATGGCTTTCCAAGTTTATATTGCTGGAGCAACTTGCATAATAAACATTAGGACTATAGTGATAATGGTGAGATGACAGTAGAAGAAATGGAAGTAGTAGTTAGCAAGTTTTCTTCACACATACGCAACTACCGTTACGCTCACACAAAATGAGCCATCTACGGGAATAGTATCACTTGCTATGAAACGAAGTTGAGGCAAGCAAAAGAGAGTCAAAAAATCCGATAGTAGCCGGAGAAGGTTAGACACTTGCCCCTGAGCTACATTGACCTTAAAATACTCCACTTGAGGTCTTCTCTTGTCTTGATTCACTAAACCCGTGAAAAAGATGAGACACCAAGGTTGAAACTGTCGATTGAGGGGTCACCACGCTCTTTTACAATAACATGTTGATAAACCAGGAGGTTGGCCATCAGAAGTCCAAGCCAAGGATTCGTAATCTCAATATCAAACACCATGAATAACATAGCAAAGCCACTAGGGTTCCACAAATTAGGCGATGCTAAGAGGAACTTGTGGACTTAACCTTAGCCTAAACTAGTGGGGACCAATCCTAAAAATCCTCACACTGCTTCGTTGGTTTAAAAATCAGCGAGTGAGAACCTCCACAACGACCTCCATCACCATGTGTGGAACTCGGAAGAAGCTCCAGAGACTAGGAACTCTCTGGTCCAGGAATAGATGGAGCTTAAGACGGTCTGTGAAGTGTCTACAGAGGAGACGAAAAGTACCTTTGATGCAGACGCCAGAGAGCCAAAAATCACCTCATGACAGGATTAGGTCAATCCTCCAATACGTCAAATAACTCATCCTTTCTCCAGATACCCCATGAACGCTGATGTGTCACTATTTTAGTGGTTTTTAGTAAGGTTTTTACACGAGATTTATGAGTTATAATATGTATTCGGATTGTTTTGGCGCGGATTTATGTTCTTTGTTATTTTTACAAGAATCGAGCTTGAATGTGCGAAAAGAATGCATTTTGGATGAATTTCAAGCATCGAAGGAAGTGCTCGTGAAAAGCTAGAAAATACCCAGGAATCTGGACAAGGATCGATCGATCCCTGTCCCGAGTTGCGGACCGATTTAAAAAGAACCAGACCGAACTTATTTTAAACCAGATTGCTATCAAAAGACCTAAGCTCGTGTTTTAGCTTTCATTATGACTTTTAGAGACTCTGACGGAGTAGAGATTGATTTGTAACCTAAGGAGAAGAAGCCTCTCTTTTCTTCGATTCGAGAAGTCTTCGGAACCCTTTTTACTCTTGTTTATGCTTAATACAATCATGTCTCTCATGAATTTGATCTGTTTTTTTTTGCAATCTCCGTGAGTGAGTAGTCTGTTCGTTGGGTTTACGGTTCTCACATAGGGATTCATGAATTGTTGATATAGAATCGCATGATTAGAGATTTAATCTAATGAATCTTCATCTATGATTGTTCGTAATGCATAAAATTAAGCTGATCTCTTAGTTTCTGTTCTTAGGTAAATTAACGCCTGAAAAGTGATTGTTTAAATGCCTGAAAGAATTTTAGATGAGAAATTCTTCTTAAGCCAGTGGAAGTTGATGTTTAAGTGAATTGTGAACATATCAAACCTGTTAGTAATGCAAGATTAGAAATCGAGTGTCAACGGAAGTTAGTCTCGAGATTTCTAATACATAAGGCGCTGATACTATGGAAGTAGATCAGTTATAATTTAGAATTTGAGTTTAAGACGGTGCATAACCTTTTCGTTGCATATCTACTTTCTTTGCTTTCTTATTTTCGATATTTCCATCATCTCACAAAACATCTTTTTAGCCTTATGCCGTTGGGTGATCTGATATTTCTTCGTGCTACCTTTGGTCTCTGTGGATTCGATCCCGGACCACTACAACGTACATCTGTGCGCTTGCAGTGTTATCTCGGGCGAAAACTTGAGCTATCAAACGCCTAAGTTAGTAGGATTAGATCCACTGTCTGCGCCAACGCTAAAGCTTTCTCTGGTGTAAATCAGAAGATTCAATATGACGAACTCAAATGGATAAGAGAAAGTGAGGAAGGAGGAATAATATAGCGAGAAATCAAGGAGGAGAGGAGGATGAGTCCCTCAAGTCAAGAGGCTACTGGAAAACTCCTCCTCAGTGCGGTCGATTTCGGTGTGTACAACTAGGGTTGAGGACGTGAAGGAGAGACTCTAGAGAATTGTAGGACATAGTGCTTGCATAACCTCCAAACAAAAAAGTGCCAATTTAACGTTGTTTTACTAATTTATTTTGTTTTCATTTTGTTTATTAGAAAAATGGTTGATTACCCTTCTATCCTTAATGAAATCTTGAATTTACAAGATCCAACCAACTCTAATTGGATCCCACCCGACCCCACAAAACCCAACCCTACAAAACCCACGAACAGAACAACAACAATCTATAGCAGCAGACACTCCATAACCACAACAGCAAGCAGAATCTTAACAGACTGAATCTGAAATGGTAATCTCTTGTAATCCCAAATGGAGAATTAGTATTATTGAGATAACTACTGTGCATTTATAATAGAAGTTAAATAAAAATATGTGTTTTGTGTTTTGAATGCAAAATGAGGAGGTTATCAACCCAATGGCACCTCCAGAGTTTTACTTCAATACGACTAAGTATCTTAAGCAGTGTAAGATGTAAACAAGGAGCGATACTTTCAATCTCGTGGCCACCATTGAAGAAAAACTTGAAAACTCAGAGAATAAGTGGTTTATAAACCATCCACAGTTCAAGCACATATTCCACATGTTTCGACAGAAAAACATGAAATTGATGGGAATGTTTATGCTACTTCTCTGCACAGTTAAGATGAACAACATGAGGTAATGTTGGTTTCTGGTTAAGGGAGTTCCAATCCGATATTCGATCACGGAACACACACTCCTCTCTGGGTTATACTGCCATGAGTACCCACGTGGATATGAGCAATTGGGGAGTTTGACATTTGTGCTAAGGCACTTTGGAAAGAAGAAGAAAAAGATAAAGGTGGCTGAGGTGTTAGAGAAATTTATGTCCATGCCTTATGTTGAAGGTCGGTTGAATAATGAGCGGTTGAAGATGGTGGTTCTGTATTTCTTATCCACCGTGATAGTAAACGAAGCATATAACCTTTCATTCTGCGAGTGGTTGATGATTTAAGCCTTTTTGAAACGTTCCCATGGGACAATACACTTTTGATGATGAGATAAAGGAGATATTTCATATGGTTGATCATTTTAAGGGAAGGGTGCAATCAACTTGGACATTTCTAGGATTCATACTGCATTTGGAGGTAAATTTTGTAATTAAACTTGATAATGACTGGTAGAACTTATGATTTGTAGAACTTGTGATTGATTTTGATTTTAATGTGTAGAACTTGGCATGCATACCAGCATTGTGGCCAGAGTTTCGGGAAACCATACAATAGATGTGTACATATTTTTATGCATATTTAGGTGCATTTTAGCAATGTTTTATTCACATTTAGGATGTAAATATTGCATTATAGCCTTAGAACTCAGTTAGTTTGAGTCTAGAGTCCAATTTTAGGATTTGTTGCATATGAATAAATGTTTTTGTATTTATAGGTACAACTTTTGTAGTGGCTTAATGGAAGCTCAAGAGATAGATTCAAGGTGGTTTTGAAGTCAAAGAATCATTGGAAAGAGTAGCTAGATGTATGGGGAATATGTGGAAGCAAAGGAGCCTTCAAAGGAGCAAGAAAGAAGCAAAAACTGCCCAACGTATGTGGCTATAAGTCATGGGGTTCGACAATGGCATGCGTTAGACCGATAACTACATGCATAAGGCAACTTGCTACCTAATGCATGCCACCATCGACCTGTTGGTTGATAACCACATGCACATGACCGATAGTGGCATGCGGTGACGTGAAAAATGGGTTTTAGGGCAACTTTCTCCACCCTTTTGTATAAATAGTCTCTGTTATCACTCAAGAACATATCTTTGCAACTTTTATTGTTCTTTCTACTACTTTTCTCTCTATTTTCAAGATTTTAAACACTTGTAATAACTTTGGATTATTTCTTTTAAGATTTGTGCTTCTCTTTTCTATTTCTCTCTTTAGTTTCTAGATCTAAGAACATGGGAGGTCAAAGACCCAAACTTGTCTTTGGATTTCCATGGATCTTAGAGAGTAGATCCTTCAAGGATCTTGAGAAGTAGTAGGCTAGGGTTAGATCTAGGTTTGTAATGGATGATTAGGCTAGATTTTGGTATAGATTCCTACTAGATCTTGTTTAGTCCTTTGAAATTTCATTGCTTGCTCATTGACGCCTAGAAAGCATTCGATGAAATGCTTGAGTGAACAAGATCTATGTTTTCACTTGGTCCCATTGATGGCTCAGGTTTTCGCCCGAGAAAACACTACAAGCGCACAGAAATACGTTGTAGTGGTTCGAGATCGAATCCACAGAGACCAAAGGTAGCACGAAGAATGTCAGATCAAACAGCGGGTTAAAGCTAAAAAGATGTCTTGTAAAGAGATGCAAATATCAGAATTAAGAGAACAAAGAAAGCAGGCAAGCAACAACGGGGTGTCAATCAATCAAAGAAGTGTTGGGCATTGGGTATTTTCAGGGAAACAATTCATTATTGACTCAAATTATAGATTAGGTAACAAGTTTTAAGCCGTCTTGAACTCAAACACTAATGTAGAACTATCTACTTCCGTAGTATCAGTTCCCTACGCACTAGAAATCTCGAGACTAACTTCCGTTGACTCTCGATTTCTAATCATGCATTCCTAACATGTTTGATATGTTCACAATTCACTTAAACATCAACTTCCATTGGCTTAAGAAGAATTGCTCATCTAAGATTCTTTCAAGCATTTAATTGAACACTTCCCAGGCGTTAAATTACCTAAGATCATAAACTAAGTGATCAATTTAATTTCATGCATTACGAACAATCCTAGATGAAGATCCAATTGATTAAATCCCTAATCATACAATTCTATATCAACAAATCATGAATCCCTATGTGAGAACCCTAAACCCAACGAATAAACTACTCAATCATGATAATCGCATAATCACAGATCAAATCAAAGAGAAACATGATTGTATTTAACAAAAATAAGAGTTAAGGGTTCAGAAAGCTTCTCAGATTCGAAGTACAAAAGATGCTTCTTCTCCCTAGGTTTCAAATCAATCTCTCAAAAAGTCCGAAAAAGTGCATAATGAAACAGGAAACACGAGCCTATGTTCTAGTAATGAGATCTGGTTCAAGATAAGTTCGGTCTGGTTCTTCGTAAAAATCGGTCTGAAAATCGGGACAGGGATCGACCGATCAAGGGACATGGATCGATCGATCCTTGTCCATCTGATTGGATATTTTCCAGCCTTCAAGAAACTTCCTTCGATGCTTGAAATCCATCCAAAATGCATTCTTTTCACACATCCAAACTCGATTCTTGTAAAAGAACTAAAGAACACAAATCCGCACCAAAAAGATCCGAATACGTACTAAAAACCATAAATCTCAAGTAAAATCTGTAATAAAGACTACTAAAATACAAACACATCAAATCCCCCAGACTTGAATCTTTTCTTGTCCTCTAGTAAAGGAAACGAAGATTAAGCCTACGGGAAAAGAAATTTGAAAACCAAATGGACCATATGCTATCAAAAAACCTTACTCTGCGCTACTTTCGCTAACCATATAAACTCAGAACAGTTAGATCAGTCTCCCCAAGAATCGCTACATAACCTCCCAAGCCCATCCAAACTCTAAAATCTGAACCTGCAAACTCAACTTCCATATTAATAACTCTATACATTCATTTAAGATAGGCGTGAAACTTTTCAGCGAAGAACTCATAATCAGGAAATCAGGCTAGGTATTCAAGGCTTTCAGTGGTGAGGCTTAGAGTGTTTCGGGTATCAAAAATTGCGTTAAGATGCAAGACATTATGCAATATCGCAAGAGAGGAAGAGTATATTGATATCCATGTCCCTTAAGTACCCAAGTACAAACCACCAATTAAAAAGTAACCAGATATGTGCATTCCTCAGGATGAATCCAATCAACAAAATAATATGCAAATGTTAATTTCTAAACCAGATATGAAGAAATTAAAAAACATTTTTTGATTTTTTTTCAGAACAAAAATCTGGTTCAAATTAGCATATCAATGATGTTTTTAAACTCTAAAACACCCATACAACACGAAGAAATGCAACATAATCATCTAAACCACCTAAACACCCAACACCGAGAA
>OVAN01004184.1:0-26595 GCA_900406275.1 Anastatica hierochuntica
CACTTGATAGTCAGATGGACTCTACATCATGTGATAACTTAAAGGAAGATGATGTGAGCAAGGTTCTGGGAAAAGACAAACCTGGTTGAGTGAGAGGGTTTGGCAGAGGGATTACTTCTACTAAGCTAGCATTTCTGCAATCTGGAGACTCAAAGATTGCTGATTTGCAAAGTGAGATTGAAAATTTGAAGGGAATTGTCCACGGATTAGCTAGAAAGAAGGTAACTATACTTTCATATCACAATCATATCATAGTTTATGAATTCATTTTCCTTGTTTCTGACAAGCCATGGTGATACTGAAACATCTGAGGATAGTTGTGAAATGAAAGAAGGTGGGAGAGTACAAATCCTGGATTGGATTGATTCAGGAGATGTTCTGATTGGAGAAGGAGAATTTTGCTATGCTGATTTGTTGTACAAAATTGGTCGTATACCAATTGGTCCTAATGCAGTTGCCATTATGGTGAAGTATGTAATCACACCTGAAGCTGCTCTCAGGAGGCCTCTATTAGAAGCAGTTTCATCTATTGGACTAGCTGTGGGATGCAAAATTGCATGACCAGTGGAGAAATTGATTTTGGACATGGAAACAAGCAGTTGTGAAGAATATCCAGATGTAAGTCTTTTCTAATCTATTTTTCTCTTTTAAAATATATAATTATTTTCTTGTTACATTGTAGGAAACAAGTTGTGATGACACTCAAAGATTCAAAATCTTTGATTATACTAATGGAGACGATGAGGTTATCAGTGAATGTATCATTTGCTCAATTGATTCAAAGGAAAGGGTTGACAATATCCCTTTAGGTCCAAATGTTGTTAGTATTAAAGTTGACAAGGTGTGTAAGGACAAAGCTTTTCTATGGAGGCCAACTCCTGTAATGATTTACATTGGAGATGAAATTCATGAGAGAATCGCATGGCCACTTTTGAAGATTGAACTCCTTAATCATTCACCTAATGTAACACCTTCAAAGCTATCTGACAAAAATGCAGTGGTATGTTCTCTCTTTTGTAAAGTAAAATTGATGATGTATATCTAGTCTGATTGATTTTGGAGATCTAGTCTGATTGATGTTGGAACTTGCTTCTGGTTTTTTTGATTGAGTTGTAGAGTCCAGACACGAACAGCACTAGCTCCAAGAAAGGTTCAAGGCAGAAGTGTATTCTTCCAGACTGCAAAAATAACTCTGGCCGAAAGGTAAATATTCAGGTTGTTTGCTAGATAATATTAATGATTTCTTTAGTAAATTAGGTAGTATTCAGGTTGTTTGCTTGATACAGAATTTGGTTATTGTTTAAGATTCATTCAGACTCAGCTGAAACTCATTCTAAGGAGCTAAGGTGGTTGGCTTTTGGACCAAGAAATATCGCTTTATCACATAGAGGATTTATAATTAATGGGCAGTGATTTCATATGGATGAGGTTAAGCGGAAGACACAAAACAATGGGTAACTTATGAAGCATTCAGCATGTGTAGATCAAGTGCTAAAGATACAAGGCAAGTGGCTGATATACTGACATACTATAGAGTGATAAAGGATATTATACTTATGGACTGTCACATGTTCAAAATACCACTGTTTAGGTGTAATTGGACGAACAAAGGGAATGGTGTGAAGGAAGAAGATGGATTCATGCTTGTCAACCTTCATATGAACCAAGCAGCTTATTTGAAAGATCCATTCATCTTACCTTCTCAAGCAAAGCAGGTTTTCTATTCTAGAGAATATCCTTCTTCAAATTGGTATGTTGTTATGAGAGCACCACCTAGAGGCTACCATGAGTTGGAAACAGAGGAGAATTTAGTTGGTGCACCATTTCCTATCTAAGAACTTGATAATTTGGATAGTGAAGCTTTTGATGATGATAGTTTTTATGTTAGGGATGATTGTGAAGGATTGATTGTGTAGTTTTGGTAGTATTTTGTAAACATCGAAATATTTTATGATTTTTTTGTCAACCACACATTAAATATTAGCTAGCTTCCGAAGTGGGTAGCCAGTTCGGAGGAGTTGTGTCTACAAACATAAAATCATGGTAAAAAGTACGAGATCCTCGAGCCAATTGATCTACTTGAGTGTTCTTTGTCCGCGGTATGAGCATTAACGAGAAATCTGTAATATATCCACAAAGACGCTTGAAATCCTGAAGTAGCGTATGTAGCGCTGGCCAATCCTCCGGACTTTGGACAATACTAGTAAGCTTCGCGCAGTCTGTCTGGAAGAACTAACATTCTATTATGCGATTATGAATTTCCGACATTGCCCATAACAGAGCCTCCAACTCTGCATGTAGTGGTGAGAGGCTCCGGCGTTGGCATTTCGCTCCCATCAAGATTACCGTATTATCCTTGTCTGTGCAGATCCAGCCGATTCTTGAAGTAGGATCCGATTTTTTCCAAGAACCATCAATCCGACAGATTAAGCCATCCGGACAAAATGATTCGNGCTCCGGCGTTGGCATTTCGCTCCCATCAAGATTACCGTATTATCCTTGTCTGTGCAGATCCAGCCGATTCTTGAAGTAGGATCCGATTTTTTCCAAGAACCATCAATCCGACAGATTAAGCCATCCGGACAAAATGATTCGGCAGGAAGTTGTTCCTGATCCGAAGAGATAGAGGTTTGCACTTCTTTCCAAGCTATAAAATCTGTCTTTGCAGACCGTAATAACCCTTCCACATTCAATTGGACTCCTTGGAAAACCTTTTGATTTCTTGCTTTCCAGATTAACCATAGTAGCCACGCAAAGAGATCAGAACGATTACTTTCCCGGTTTCTCAATGGATTTCGCCAAAAAGAGATAATCCATATTATTATATATTGAATCTGAAGGGAAACCATCCATACTTGTCCGATCCTTATAGAGTTCCCAAATTTTCTCAATCGAGGCACACTCAAAAAAGATATGATTAATTGTTTCCTCAGCGGCGCCACAGTTTTTGCATAATGTATCACAACGTACTCCCCTATGAGCTAGTTCAGCAGTTGCTACCAAACTTCCTGATAAAATTTGCCATAGAAGATGTTTTATCTTCATAGGAAAATTTATTTTCCAAGTATAAGCTTTCAAAGCTTCCAATCTTGGACCCCAACCATTATTATTAATCCGAGTTATCACAAAAGAGTTAAGAAGTTTATAACCCGATCTAATCGTATACTGACCCGATTAGTAAAATGCCAGATCACATCATCATATGTAATTGTACGACTAGGATGGATACCTCTAAGTAAAGTGATATCCTCCGGATCGAAAAATTCCTGGAGAAGTGGTAAATGCCAATCTTTTGTCAATGGATCGTTCAATTGATGAACTTGTAACCTAGGATACCAATGTTTACCCCGACCCCTCTAGTTTCGGAGCATCATCCGGAACCCAAGGATCGTGCCAGACTGATGTGTTTATCTCAGAACCTATCCGAATTCTAATACCTTGCTTAAGTAAGTTCTGAGTAGAGAAAATGCTCTTCCAACCGAAAGAGGGTGAATGAGGCTTTCGTGCATTTAACGGATGGACTTTCTAAATTACCGACCTCGTAAGACTCGAGCAACCAGTGATCCCGGAAACTGAATGAGCCTCCATAACTGTTTAGCCAATAAGGCTGTATTGAAATCCTACAGAGATTTAAAGCCTAAGCCTCCATTCTCTTTAGGTATAAATAATTTGTCTCATGCAACCCAATGGAGACCGCGATTACATCCATTGGAGCTCCACCAAAATTTTGATATCACACTAGTTAACTTGTTCGTTAACACTTAGGGGAGCTTGAAACATGACATGACATAATTGGGTAGCGCGATAGCCACTGACTTAATCAGAATCTCTTTGCCCCCTTTGGAAAGGAACTTGGAAGACCACCCATTCACCCGATCGCCTAACCGTTCCTTGATAAAATTAAAAATCTAACTCTTGGATCCCCCCCCCCAAACTTTCTGGGATTCCAAGGTATGTTCCCATTCCTCCTTCCTTTGAGATACCTAACAACGCTTTCAGCGATATCTTTGTCTGTTCCGGAACATTCTTCCCAAACATCACCAAAGATCTATCAAAATTGATAACTTGTCCCGACGCACGTCCATATTCACCCAAAATATCTAGTACTACTTGACATTGTGACCCCTCTGCCTTACAGAAAAAAAGACTATCGTCTGCAAAAAGCAGGTGTGAGATTGGCGAACTATGGTGGGCTATTTGCACTCCCGCAATAGCTCCATCTCGCTCTTTCCTTTTTATGTTCGCAATTAGGACCTCGGTACAAATAATAAACAGGTATGGTGATAGGGGATCACCTTGTCTCAACCCTCTTTGGGGAACAATATGCCTTGTTGGGCGACCATTGAAAAGTATCTTATACGAAACCGACTGGACACACCACATTAACCAAAGAAATACACTTTTGCCCAAATCCTAACTTTTGTAGGACTGCCTCCAGAAATGACCATTCGATCCTGTCATAGGCTTTGCTCATATCCGTCTTAATGGCCATAAATTCATGTCGACACTTTTGGTTAGTGCGTAAGCCATAAAACATTTCCTGTGCAATTAAAATATTATCCGTTGTTAACCTTCCAGAGACAAAAGCTGACTGTGTTTCCGAAATAATGCGGGGAAGAATCTTTTTTAACCTCAGAAACAAAATTTTAGAAATAATTTTATAAGCCACATTACAAAGGCTAATAGGCTGAAGCTCGGACATCCTTTTAGGTTGGCCCGTCTTAGGTATAAGACATATATTAGTCTCATTCAGCCGAGCATCAAAAGTTCCAGTTTGAAAAAAGTCCATAACCAGACTGACTAAGTCTCCCTTCAGAATACCCCAATATCTTTGAAAAAACAAAGTTGTCATCCCATCAGGCCCAGAGGATTTCTCAGGATGCATTGCAAAAAGCGCTATCCTTACTTCATTTTCCGTGACATCACGAATTAAAACTTGATTCATGTTATCTGTAATGACTGAGTCAACATTCGCAAGAACCTGTGTGAAATCGCCCGACCTGATAGGCTTGAACAAATCATTAAAATAATTTATCACTATTGCCTCCATTTTCTCTGGTTTTTCCTCCCAAGTTCCTTGTGGACTAAATAATCCCGATATTCGGTTCCTTGCACGCCTTTGTTTTGTCGTGGCATGAAAAACTTTTGTATTTCTATCACCCTCTTTCAACCATAAGTTCCTACTCTTTTGTTTCGAGAAAATCTCTTCCTCTTGATAGGCTTCTTGCAATTTCTTTTTAATATCCACAATGACATCCGGAGTTACCGAATCATCATTTTGCGCTTCCTCCAATTTTTCTTTCAATGCCTCAATTTTTTCCTTACCTGGTGGTACATTGTTTTTTCTCCACCAGGAGATTGAATTCCGACAATTGTGTATTTTATCCATAAAACCTGGAATCCTAAAATTCCTAGTGCGATGCCAACGGCAATCGATGGCTTCTGCCAAACCTTCTTTTCCTATCCATCTCTTATCGAAACAGAAGTTTTTATAGTATTTCTCCGCCTTGTAATTAGATTTGAGCAATATTGATCGATGATCTGACCCAATTCATGCTAAGTATTCCACCTTTGAATAGCCAAAAATATTATGCCATTCCTCATTTCCAACCGCTCTATCTAGTTTACATCGAACTTTATGGTTATTATGCGTCCCTTTCCACGATAGTTGGTCCCATGCACATGGGAACTCTGTCATTCCGCAATGACTCAACATCTGGTTAAAAGGAACGAAAGATGCTCGGAACGCATTTTGCCGCCTTTCTTCTCATGATTACCAGTTAATTCATTTAGATCACCTATTATCAAGCATGCATTTGATCTATTTGTTCCTATTTCCATTAACTTATCCCAAACAATCCACCGATTTGCAGCAACAGGTTCTCCATAGACGAACGAAATCAAAAATCTAAACCCATAGAATGAGGCATCAACATCGATAATGTGATTACTTGAAAACAACACATCGAGTTGAATTTCATTATTATAAGAAATAGCTAGACCATCACTTAACCCAATAGGATCCACAGTGTACAAGTTATTAAAACCAAACTCAACTTGTAATTTTTTTAAAATAACAGAAGATTGTTTAGTTTCCGATAGAAATATAACATCAGGCCTAAATTTAGTCTAAAGATCTCGCAAAGTATCCTCTGTCAAGTCACCTCCTAGACCTTGACAGTTCCAGCTCATGATCTTCACGGATGAGCCGGTGGATTCAGGGGAGCCACCATTCCTTTTTGAAAAGTCCCAGGACGCACCGTGCCCCTCGTGCCTCCTTTAGCCTCACCAACCACACTCTTAGTTCCTGTAACGCAAGAGTGCGACCACTTAGAAACTTGTGAAGCCTTTGAATCAATACCTTTAGAACCCAATCACTTTTTTGGCGAAACCAATAATATCAAATTCATTATCCCAAAACTCATTCCTTTAATTCGACCGGGGCTTTTACAATTCTTATCATGTGTATATTTCCTCTTATCCAATTCAAAAGCCTTTAAACTTGAAACAAATCCACCAGTATCCAAAGTACAAAAAGGGTCAAAATCAAAAGTAAAACAACATAGCAAATCCCAGATCACAACTTCAAAAATTTCCCACCCTCGACATCTCTCTTGCCAAAAAGACATGTCAGTGAAACCACAAAATCCTTTAACATCCGATTCGTCCAATCCAGACACCATCTCAACATCGCCATCCCCAATTCTTCCAAACCTGAACCTAAAGAAAACCAGAGCTAAGCCCAACCCACCGAACCACCTTCTTGCGACCTTACACTGAGAATCTACTCGACCTGAAGTTTCATCCCCATCAAACCCTTGATCCACTTTTGCATAACCGCCTCCATGTTCGCCAAAGAGAATCTCCGCCGTGATAGAGCAACTAGCAGTCCAAATCTGATGCTCCAAAGCTGGTGAGCGCTCTGCCGAACCTCACCAAAGACCATTCCAACTGAAACCAAAAACCACCAATACTGCCTCTGTCTCTCGACTCAACAGCCACAATACAGGCTGCAAGAGGTGAGTGACAACGATACCGTAAACCACTGGCGCATCCCCTGAGACCATACCACCAGCCGGACCTCGCCTCCGCCGCTATTAACAACACCACCGAAACCTTTGTTCCCAAATTCTTGTTTGCCACACTGAGCCCAAACTACCAAAATGTTTCGGACGAGATCTGCCTCCAAGAGCCTCCTTAAACACCTAAGATCCTTCCGAGCCTCTCCTTTAGTGCTCTGATTCGCTCTGATTTCCCATCTCGGCCAAGAAAGCATCGCCGATCCAAAGATAGCGACATACGCGGCCGCCGCCGATCTAGGCAAACCCTAGATCCAATATCGCCATCGCCATCGCCATTTAGGTTTTCGTGTTCATATCGATTCCCATAAATGAGAAATCGAGACTCAATCGTTGATATCTCGGAATAGGCTGAAGAAAAGAAACCTGATGAGAGAGTGAAGATACCCAATCGCCAAACCAATCTCCCAGATTCCTTATCTGTAAACCATCGAATCTCCAAGATCAAAAGTCTCTCCAAAATCACAATTTGCTCCAGCAACGATCTCTGTCCCCATTGATAGGCAGAGATATCTTCCCATATCTTTGCCCAAAGCTGTATCTTCTCCGATTCTCCATGAATCTGTCGCGAAACAATGAAGCATTGAAAATCTCTCTGCGATCTAGGCTGCCAAAAGCATCGACGATTCATGCTTGTAAAGACCTCACCAATCCGAACCACCATACGGTGGAAGAGCCACCGTGAAACACTCGGAAACCCCTCCCAAACCCGCCGTCGCCGTTGGGCCGCCGGCGACCACATCGAGAAAACCCTAAACGTCCGTCGCCAGTACCATCATTATATTTTATGATTTTTTATAATGAATTATTAATTTCATATTTAACATTATTATATTTATGAATTTATAATATTCTGGTAAAATTAAATTAAATTAATAACAAAATGAAATTGCTATATTTAGTCAAACAGAATTGCTATTGGTACAACCAAATTATAGTACAAACAAGATGCTGTAGAAAAGAAAAGAGAAAGCTATTATTAAAATATATTAATAACAATAAAACGACGCTATTGTACAAAATAACAATTGCATGTCAACTCACGCTATTGTTAAATTATTAACCATCGCATTATTCCAGTCCGCTATGTTATGTGCTAGACCTATTATGACGGGCGTTGTAAGAGCGCTTTAAACAACGCTATGGAATGATGCAATTGCGTTTTCCGACGCAGTTAGTACCCTCATTTCCTGTAGTGTTGGCTCATCGTATTGCAAATCTAACAAAATTTAACATTTATTTCATTTAAACAATTTTGAATAAATTTTATTGTGACTCTATTGAACCAGACTAAGAGGGAAATACCAACATAGTTGTATTAAAAATGTTGCATCTCAAACAAATATATGTTATGTAATATTATTAAATCAAAATTTTGTATTTATATTCATTTAGTTTAATTTTTTTGTGAATTAGAAAGTTATAAACTGACCTAGTGATAAACATTAGTTTTACCGTTAATGTATTTATAAATTTATTTCTGAAATTAAATTATGTTTAATAATTAAACAGAATTTAAATATAGTTGTAACATCTCGGGCCTTATGGCCCAAGAAGTTGAGAAAGAGCCAAAAGGAATTTCTGACCCACTAGGTTTTGACCTAGTGTCTCGTCCTTCCTTTCTCTATAAAATGATACTCAGGGATTCAAAGAAGGAGCATTAAAAAGAAGTAGTGAAACACTGCAGGAGAGAAGAGCCATTGTCGAGCCTCACCGTCGCCGCCATGTCATCGATGCTTTCCGGAAGTAGAAGAAGACGTCAAGTTTTCAGTCTCTCATTCCGTGTACGTTCAATGTCAACGTGGGTGTTAGTAGATTTCGTCATTCTACGTCACCAATAATTTCAAAAGGTTTAGGTAAGCATCCAAGTTTTCAAACCTCTTCTCTATTCTTCATTTTTTCAGCTCGAGGACGAATTAGAAGTTAAGTCAGGAGGAGTTAATAATACCATTATTTTACCATTTTTATTTTAGATTTTAGTATGTTTTCTTGGTTTTTTTACACAATTTTCAATGACTAGAAGTATTTTTCACTATTTTTGTTAACTCAAGTTATTTCAGGTCAAACAATACATTTTGGAGCTTTATGGAGCCAAATGGATCAAAACCAGTTTCTGCACAGTTTCCAAACATCAGAAGTATTATCCAAGACGAAGGCCTACCCTCAATGGATTTTGATGTAATTTGGACATGTTCTAGAGATTTGAGATAACTTTTATATCAAAGTTGTTTCACATCATTTCGAGTAGTGGATCAAGAATTACATAAATTTTACTGAAAACTAATCTAGCTTACTCGCAGATGAATAGTGCGTAGAAAGGCCAAGACAAAAGAAAGACGACTTAAGTTTCGAACTAGACATTTTCCAGACTCAAGTGACTCTATTCCAAGGCATTCTAAGCCTAAGAAATCAATCAAAAAACCTTTGACACGAAGTCCAACATTTTGAGGCCATAAGGCCCAGTTTTACACATTTTGATCTAAAGTGAGAAGCACAATAAATAGTTGTTTTTAATTTTTATTTAGATTAGATTTGTTTATATTATAGATTGTATAAGTGCCTTAGGAGACAAGGATGACACCCATTGGGTTTGTGCCTTTTGTTAGCCTTCAAAGGACACATCTCATCTCAATATATCCATACTTTTTCCATAATTCAGTTTTGTATATCCTTCTACCTTTGATTTGATATGAATGCTTGTTGTATTGATTGATTTTATGTTTACATGTCTTTGATTGATTAGTTTGCATGTGACCAGTAGGTAACATGGAGTCAATGAGTTTTCTTGAATAGGATTACTAAATTATTAGACTTTATCGTTAACATTATAATATTTGCTTGTGATATAATGATATTTGCTTGCTAGGCCAGTTCGTGAAAAGATATTAGGTTAGTTGCATTCCAATAGATAGGCATACTTTTAGAACTAGTATTAGATGAGACTTTCTATATAGGCAACTAAAGTGGATCGATATAGAATCGTGAACCATCAACCTTATCCTAACTTATGCATACACTTTTATACAAGGGTCAACGAAAGCTGAGTCTCTTGGTTGTTAAGTGTATAGAATCTCAAACCTCAAAAGTGGAAAGGATTTACAGTAATGGTTGTGTTCTAGACCGAAGTGTTATGCCTCTAGTCGAGTCTTAATATATGCTTGCTTAATTACACTTTATGTTGTTTGATGCATATCATTTCACTGATCTATCCCTTGTAAATTAAGCTCATTTGCATTCCTAAATCCTTAAAACCCAAATAAAAACATGAAAACCCCTCCAACATATTTTGCTCTTAGTTTAGTTTGAAATCATATGAGTTTCAAGTGTGAATATCTAGTCCCTATGGATTCGATCCCTAATTATTCTTGTGGATGTTGTACACTTGCTGCTAGATTTCTAATTCGAGTAAAACTTGACCCCACATCAGTAATCTTGAATAATTCAAACATTTAATAAACTTAATTATCTCTTCTTGGGGCTTGGTATACATTAAATCAGATTCCTCTTCAAACCCTTCAACATGAAGGCCATGGTTCCCCTCTTTCCTTTTCAATCAAAATTTTCAGAAAAAAGCTTGTGCTTAATGAATGTTTTGTAACCATAAAATCTGAATTTGCTTAAAAGTAGGATAAAGAGATCGATAGAAAAAATAAAATGATACCCTATAAAAGTAGAGTAAAATTAATTCTCATGAGGCTCATAAAAAAATAAAATGATACCATAGAAAAGTAGTAAAAATGAGCCTCTGAAAAGCATCTAAAAGTGAATAAGGAAGAGGAATGGAATCGATTGTGGGCTAAAATTTTTTAAGATTCTGATTGAGTTTTGAGTCCATGTGTTCTTTGATCGATATTCCGTCGAAGAGACCACTTGTTATATATTTAGGGAGTAGTTACCGAGATATTGGATCACTCTACGGGGGCGTTGCTAAGCTTGTGGTGAATACAAGGGGTTTTATATAAAATGTCAACTCAGGTGTTAGTGGATTAAATCAGTAAAGTTGCCAATCGGTTCAAAAGCTCAAGTAATTCAAGTTTTCAAACTTCTTTGTTCTTCATTTTCTCATAAATAAAAAATGTCCACCCATTTTACATGAACTTAAAAATCCATTATTGTTTCCCTATAATGAATATGAATTCCACCCAAACATCCCCTATGTACTAACACATTTCGTAGAGAAAAAAGGACATTTATTAGCATTCCATAGTTTTATGTGTATCAAATCAAAACCAAACTAAATGAATGCCTCCTGATCATAAAGGGCAGAAGTTCATTCCACCAATATGATGTTGATGCGTACACAATGGTTGAGTAAGACAAGCTTCGGTGTCTAAAGAACAACCATGACCAATTAAAAAGCAGATTTGTGAATCAACGTCTTCGACGTTGTAAGGAAAGAAGATGCAAAAGGAAAGAACTCTAGGCAAAAGATTATATTGTCATTAAGCTTCATTGGAGGACCGAGGTTCATGGTCGAGATATATTATAACGCAATGGTGATTTGTCGTGCATATTGGAATCCAACTCGGTTCATCATCATGACAACGTGCCCCAATTGGAAGGAAATCAAAGACCACCTACAATTATATGGGAAGACATTGGAAAATGGATAGTGAATTCTTGAAAGTTGCGGCTCCAAAATGAAGCTGGAAAAATCTCAAAGACCTATTCACTTTCTTTTCCCCATTTATAGTCACTACGTTACTCTATAACCTCTGAATACCCCGTGTTATTTAACAGAACCACTACAATAAAAATGCACATTGATAGTATCGTGGAAATGCTATTATAACCATATTATAGCGTTTTGATATTGGCCGTGATATAAGCAGCTATAAAAGACCTCCACCTACAATAGCGTTAATTTGCACTGCTATTATAGAGAGATCTACTATAGCACCAATTTCTTTGCCATTGTAACCTTAATAATAACATAGTATTATTGGCATTTTATATTTAATAGTAGCTTTAATATTTTGCTATTCAATACTTTGTATTAGCATTATTTTTGTGTTATTTCATATTTAATAGTAGCTTTAATATTTTGCTATTCAATACTTTGTATTAGCATTATTTTTGTGTTATTTCATATTTAGTAGTAGCTGATTATAATGGCTATATTGGATCGGTTAATGGCTTAGAATGTGAGTTGCATTATAAGAAGTTGTAGCTTTAAATTGGATGCTACTTTAGTTTGTAATTTGATTTGGTGCAATGAATATATTTTTGTATTAAATTGTTATTTTGTTATCTGGAATTGAAATTATACAAATAACAAACCAAAAGTAAAAATCCAAACATTTTGCATTACCCAAACATTTGACAAATTCAAACCATTCAACAAGTATTGCGTTGCATTGCAGAACCTGGTCAAACCTACTTACTATACATCACAAATGAGCATCACTTAGTATTAGCTTCACCAACAGCCCAGTAAACTATCTGATGTGATATTTTGGTCCATCCAGGCAGAATTTAAAAGTTCAAGACCTACACTTTAGTAATAGAAGCCATTGGGGTCAATGCTCACCTCTAAAGTATGAGTAGGAAGCCCAAAGCGGAAATGCATCATTCCTAGACATGGTAGAGCAATCTCGTATCTTCAATACTTGATGTTGTTAGTTCAAGGAGGAACCAAGTCAAATCCCTTAGTCCCTGCACTTTTAGACAATGGATCATGGATCAGCTCACATTCGAGAGAGAGAGAGAGAGAGAGAGAGAGAGAGAGAGAGAATTGTGTTTCTCGGTGAGGAAGAAGAAACCGAAATAAATTGGAAACAAAATGAGTTGTTTTGTAGTATGGCGTGCAAATAGAGTTGTGATTGAGATTATAACTCCAAATTCTCCTCCTCTACAACCATCTAGTTCTAAATCAGTATGATCAACTTCTCAAAAGTCTCCACTAATTCGAGCAGCTCCCGCAAAGAAACTTGCAGCGAGTTTGAAAGAGAAGTTTACGAATGCGAAGTCTCCAACCGCGATATCTCCTCTTTGCAGATCAGAGGTACTTTCTTTTAATGTATTACAATTTTTTGATGGACATTGCTCTAGTTAAATGGTTATGGTTGAATGGTTGTAGATTGCTGCATAAATTTTGGTTCTGGTTTTGGCTTGTTGCTCTTGTAGCTTACTAAATTCAAGCAAAATCAACACATCAAGCTGATGGATCTGTCCAGAAATAAAGTGATTGTTGCTGAAGGACGTTGGTCATCGAATAATCCTGACCATCTTGTCCACTTTGTACCTTTGGGCCCTGGTGCTTGTCGAGTCTTCTTGGATGTCGTGAAGGTTAAAGATGATGCAGTATGGAGAAACATTTCTGAGATCGAGTATGTGGAAGATGAACTTAGAAGCTGTATTTCTTGGCCAGAGGATAAAGTAATTATGGTGAGTTTTTTGATCATTTGGTTGTTTCTTTGGTGTTACATAATTAGGAAAATATTTCATACTAAGCTACATTATCTTTGTTTTGAGGTCTGAAGTGAAAACAAAAATGAACCTTGAAATTTACTTCTTTTAAGTCAAACATTAAGACTTTGTGTTTGGTTAATGACTTTGTGTTTAGTTTATCACTTTGTTTATGACTTAAATCTTTGGATCTTTAACGGAAACATGATGTGTTGTTATTGTGACTTTTTGTTTCTCTTTTTCAGTTTTTGTTTCTGTCTTTTGTTAGAGTACCTACAAAATGAAAACACACAAGGGAAATTAACCATTATTTATAAAGATAACTAGGAAACTAACACATAATTAATTTAAAAAAATATGGCTTACGACTCTAAGAGGATTTGAACATTGATGGGAACAAAGCATAAGCAACCAATTAACCACCATGCTACAAACATTACCTGCATAAAAATTCAAATATTATATAATATACATATCATTAATTTTTAAACATTAATGATTTAGGGTTTAGAGTTAAGGGTTTAGGGTTTAGGATTTAGAGTTTAGTTTTTGTGTTCAGTTTAGTGTTTACATTTTATGATTTATGTGTTAGTTTAGAGTTTATGGTATAAGGTATAGGTTTTAGAGTATGGTTTTAGAGATAAGAAATTTTGTTCTTGTTTAGGGTTTACTATTTACGGTAACAGTTTAGTGTGTTATGATTTATGCGTTGAGTTTAGGTTCGGATTTATTTATGAAACTTTTATTTGTTTATGGTTTTTTACATGATTCGAAATTCTGAACTGGATCTGAAACGGATTTTGAACGTGTCGAATACCCATAATACATATGTATTTATCTATTTTATAGATAAAATTTTATTTTCTTTATTTTCTTTGACTTTTTTGATAAATCTCTTTATTTGGTTAACTCAGGTTTTTTCGTTTTCAGGTCTAATTCGGTTCGTTTCAAAATTCTGAAAGCTGATTCGATATGACTCAAACCCGAACCGAAACCGATCCAAACTTTAACTGGCTCCTAAACGGGACCTCCATAGATAGATCCGAACTATCGAAACTGAACGAAACCAACCCAAACCGATTAACCAATCATAATAAAGTTTAATCCATGCCAAAAAAATTTGTTTTTAGCGGGAAACCAAATATTATACTTTTCATTTGGGAGCCAAGTGAAAAAATATTTCTTCATTTTGGAGCCAACTCAAAATATACTTTATATCTCAAAATTTATATTTTATATCTCACAAATATTCTCTCTTTTTTCTCAAACTTTTGAACTACCCACTGTAAATCAATCTCTATGTCTCTCAAACCTTCAAACTTGCCATCATCAATCCATCTCTTTGTCTCTCCCGTCGATTTCTCTTTGTCTCCCCATAGCCCTTTCCGCTGCTCCTCAGCCTGAAGACTTCTATATCGTTAGGTGAAGTATTTTGTAATTTATTTCTTTCTCATGATTCTTAAATAAAATGAATCATCAGTTTCTTCACTAAATTGATTGAATGGTGTTCCAAAAGTCGATGCTTTCAGAGAAAATCCAGTGACGGTTTGTTTTATGAACAACAACAACAACAGACGAAGCTTTGCTTCATTCTCTAGCTAGCTGAGGATTGACTACTTTTAACTCTGTTTCTTTATAACTTAGATTGTTCGTTTTTTTAGAATGATGTTTGCCTTTGATCTCGGATTTCTCGAGGGTTTCTCTCGCCTTTCTTGTTCTCAGATTGGTTCTCAATTGTCGTTTGGCTTGTAGTTCAATGCTCAATAGGTTTATTTTGCTATATATGAAACTTAAAACTTTTGATTATATATTTTCGATCATGTGTTTGATTTCATGATGTGTATGATGGTCATAGGGGACCTAATACGAAGAGAAGCAAGAGACTCAATAATCCTATTTGAGGTTATCCTTTTTCATTTCTTTGCTTTGAGTTTAAACAAGCTTTCTTTTTGTATGAATTTAATTGATTCTGAATCGTAATTGTTCAAATTGAGGAATTTTATTTCCTTCATGTAATTTAAAAACAGTATTTCATTAAAACAAATAGTAGTATACATGCATCACATCAAATCTAACTTTCACTTTGTCAATGTAGGCACAGTAATGGAAGCAAGGAAGGGCATCGTCTGTGGACTCCCCGCATACAGAGTGAAACTAAAATTCCAACAACAACAACAACAAAAAGCAAAAGAACAAAAAAATTATGTAGTACAGATCACTGAAGCCGAGTTTACACGCTCTCAAGGCAACTTGATACGTGTTGAGGAAACTCTAATGGAAGCAAGGAAGGTCATCCTCTGTGGACTCCCCGCATACATAGTCAATCCACAACTCCAAAAACAACCCCAACAAGAAGCACAAGAAGAAAGAAATGATGTGGTAGAGATCACCAAAGCCGAGTTTAGACGCTCTCTAGGCTACTTGATACATGTTGAGGAACCTGAAGAACACATTGAGCTAATGTTCCGCCAAGGGATCAAAGCCATGATTAACAGTGCATGCAACTCATCTTCAATGAAATGCCCAAAAAAAGAACAAGGCAGTCCTCACGAGGCAAGGCCACTCATCTAGACTAAAGGCATGGTACCAAGCCCTCTTTTGCTTCTGACTTAGTTTGATATTTGATTTGTTATGACTTTCTTTGCTTTGGATCTAGTGTATTACACTCTAGTGCTTTTGTTTTGGCTGAACCTTTGTATCCCTAATTGTTTTTAATTAGAGTAAATTAAATTTATTATTATCTATCTATGAATATATATAGATTATGGAATTCTATGATCCAAATAACAAAATAATAGCACAAAATGGCACCCTTAATGTGTCATTTTATGATATAATATAGCATTGAAAAAAGCTTTGAAAACGAACATCATGACATGAGAAATGTGTCAGGTAACAGCTTCCTACAACAAAGGATATATGCTATAATAGCTGCACAATACGACATATACAAACGTGACTAAAGCATATTCAATGGCACTAAATTTTGTTATTATAAAGCAACATCTAGCAAAAGAATTGTGCTACCTAACATTATTCTATGGCAATTGATAGATGCTATCATAGGTGCACAGACAACAAAAATAAAAGTCACGAAAACATATTCTATGGCACCAAAACTCTGTTACTATAAATTATACTATCACAACAATTAAACACCATATTAACCCAGATAGTTGCAAGAAATATGTGTGGTAGAAGACTTTTTTATAGCAACAGGAAAATGCTATAATATGCAACTTTATTATAGCATTAGCCAAAACACTACGATAAGGGGGTCTATTATAGTTACGGCTAACATAGCGTTCATGGAAACGATATGGAAACAATGTGGTAGTGTTTTCAGTGTGCTACTAATACCGATATTTCGTGTAAAGAAATTTTCTATAGTTTAGGTTTATAGTATAACATTTCATATAGTTTAGGTTTAGAGTTTAGAGTATAGGGCATAGGATTTAAGGTTTAGAGTTTAGGGTATAATATTTTATAACAGCTTAGCAATTTTAAAATGCTATAATAGAATATAAAATTTAGCTAAAACGAAAAATTGCTAATAGTTTGGCGCCGATAACACAAATTATGCTCCAAAACTAAAATTTATTCTCGCTCAATAAAATTTCGGCATAGGATTTTAAAATTGCTATAATAGAAGATAAAATTTCGCGGGAACGAAAAATTGCTAAGTGTTTCGCGCTTATAACACAAATTAGGCTCCAAAAAATGAATGTTTGCTCCCGCTAAATGAAATTGTGGCGTAGCATTTTTTAAACGTTATAATAAAGTACCTTACACCAGCACACCCTCTATAATAACAGTTCGTAAAACCGTGCATTCCCCATGTGTTATAAATGTCCATATTTCTTGTAGTGAACGAACTAACAAAATCGCTTATGTTACAATTTATCGCTACACACAATTGAGTTCTAGAAGCGCGGACTATCTCATGCTCATGTGCTATTATCGTTGGATAACAGCCTCAAATACCAACTGCGGAGCACATAGATCAAATCATCTTCGCCGAATTGCCCAACAATGTAGACTATCCAAAGGGGTTCCAAGTTGTAATGCTTGGCCATGCAGGACCGATAGCCTAAAATCGCCCTGAATGGATAAGAAGATTTACATGAAGAAAAATCTCCACCAATATTGTCAGGTCACATCGATTGACAAGTCATGCTATATAGTATATTGCAATTGTCGTCATAAGGGAGTGTTGCAATCAAAAGAGAGACAAGATAAGACAAAAAAATTGTTATTCCCCATAATCTACCAATCTTGAAGAAGTACTAAGCACATATAAATGTTGAATGGTGGAACACGTCCAACACTATCATGTACCTTTTCAACTGTATCTCTAAAGGAGTTAACAACGCAATCATTTTAATAGAAAAGGAAATGTCAAACCAAATAGCCATAGAGGAGAAAAACAGTTATCCAACAAAGAAATGAAATTCAAGAATATACTGCCGATATATATATGTGTATGCGAAACAATATGACGAACATTTTCCTTCTCCATTCATAAAAGAAAGCCATGTGCAAAAGCTAATAATTCATTTCCTGGCAAGAACTCAGTCACATATAAGGATACTATGAATCTTGGGTGTCTTCTATCTAAGTCTGGCATTATCAAGATATTTTCATGGAATTGATGGAAATGAAAAAACAGTCATGGAGTCAGGAAGTTAATATTTTTTAAGTTCTCACATTGCTTTGTGTGGGAAAAAGATAACAAATTATGGCACCCAAGTAAGCGAGGCCACTCCATCAAAGCAATAGTAAACTTCCACTCAACCTCCAGAAAGCTCAATTATCTAAGAATGCTCTGAAACATCATACGAGCGCCTACTAGCTACTATGAAATCATGATCGTAGATGGGCATAAAAAGAAGTGTTCAACGAGGCATGCTATGCAAGTTAAACGATGACAAAGCATGGTATCATGCAATGGATGAAGCAAACAAGTCCCCATCAAGTACGACACCTGTTTTTCCTCCTCCTCATATATTGTGAGGTTGTCACCCCTAAAACTTATACGAAATTATTCTACACAAAAAACGTAGAACTTTCAGCTTCATAAATTTCGAACTGCAAGGGGATAATCTCCAATAATATACTTTGATGGAGGTTCAAAAATACTACACCAGCATGAAAGACCACTCATATACTTCATCGATATGCCAACGCCTAATCTTAATGTCTTAAAGGAACTGAAGAGCTGCTTATGGGCACAAGGATGACAATATAATGTGATTGAGAAAACATATTGACGTGAGAAATTAGTAGGCTCCCTAAACGATGAGCAACAAAAAGTATATGCGACTGTTATGGACTTGATCAAAAATAAACAAGGAAAGTTTTACTTCCTTTACGAGCAAGGCGATACTGGTAAAACTTATGTATACCGCAAAATAATATCCAAAATACAGTTCGAAAGAGTTATGTTACATGTTGCATTTTCTAGTATAACGACATTGCTTCTACCCGGTGGCCGCACAACACACTCTATGATTAAAGTACCTTTGCATGAGATGGAAAATGCAACATGTGCAATTAAACGAGGAACAAAGCTTTCAAAGTTGCTCATCAAATCATATCTTATAATATGGGATGAAGCGGAGATGTCACACAAACACACTTTCGAGACCAATGATAGAATTTAAGAGACATACTATTAGAAACAAATTACTCAACAAGAGAAAAACCTTTCGACGGATAAAACTATACTTCTAGACGAAGATTTTGGGCAAATACTTCCAGCCATCACACAAGGAACCCGAACAGACACAATGGTAGCATCGATAAGCCAATTCTATCTCTAGGAATCATGTGAGGTGTTGGTGTTGGAGAAAAATATGAGGCTACAATATTTGAAGCAAATTTCGAGACGTGGTTGTCAAGTATTGAAATGGTACAATGACGACATGTGACTCTGGACATTATAAAATTGTTAATAATGGCCAAATATTTGTTTGTTGATATCTAATAAATTTTACAGTGGATATGCTAACCACTTGTTAAAATTGATAACATATATAATTCTCCACAAACGAAGGGGCCATCCGCCGCTGGGCGGATTATACAAGCATAGTCATCCTCATAGCATGAAATGAGACCGTGAATGATATAAACGCATACATGTTATCTCAAGTTTAGGAAGAAATGAAGGAATATGTAAGTTCTAACAGCTTCGAGAAGTCAAAAATTATGGGCATAGATTATGAAGCACTATACCCTACTGCGTATTTAAACCCCCTTGAGTTTTCTGGTTTACCAAAACATAAGCTGCAACTAAAGGTTGGAGTGCCAATCATGCTTTTACGGAACATTTACCAAAGAGAGGGTCTATGCAACGAGACAAAACTCATAATAACCCAATTGGGGTAGAGGGTGCTAGATGGAATAATAGTTACCAGGAGAAATGTGGGGGAAAAGGGTTTTAATTCCATTAATCCCATTTTCACCAACACAACATGGCTAACCGTTCACCCTGAGATGTCGCCAGTTTCCAATAAGAGTCTACTATGTCATGATTATTAACAAAAGACAAGGATAAAATCTGAAGCAAGTGGTCATGTACAAATGTAGGTTGCTCTTTCAAGAGTTACATACCCTGAAGGTCTATGTATCGTATGCGGGGAATGACACAAAAAAATAGTGAAATGAATATTTTCTACCCAAGTAACATGTCAATGTCAAATAAATCACCAACCTACACAATTTTATAAAGAAACTTATTTTTTTAGAGGCCCTTCGAATAGAAAACGAATAAACTGGACGCTATTTCCGAAGAGGATGTTTTCTTTCTTTTTATTACATATGCAACAAAAACATTTCTTACGACTAGTTTTTCCGTTTAAAATTAAACAAATATTAAGATCTTGGATACCAAAACTTTACGTCTTAATTTTAAAGAAGAACCATACATGACCACCCACACATTTTAAATTATAATAAGATCAATTATACGCAAATTTAAAACACACTTAAACCACTTACGTCTAAGCCACAAAAAAAGAAAGAAAAATAATACTATTGCAAAAACAACTCAAATCCCAAAGCCAAACAAATTAATACAAATGAGGACCCATAAATCGTTTTAGCCGAGATCAAAATATAAAAAGAAAAAAGTATCTACATTGGATTTGATCAACAATTTGAGGCATATTTACAATTTGTGCTAATAACATCTCTTCAAAATAAGGAACAACACAAATATTTATTGTAACTTAAAGGGTGTCATGTGATACCACATTTTTCAAAGTGTGTCTTCCACTCATTAGTACCCCCAAAGACACAAAAGACACTTTAAGACCACAAACTACACAATACAACTAGATCAAACATGTAGGAAAATCCAAACTAAAGATTCTTCTCTAATCTATTGCTTCATAATTCCCAGTTTCTTTTTCTGTCTAAGAAAAAATTGCAGACATGTTACCTTTAGTTTGCACTCTACCTTTCTGTATAAGAAATGCAGACGGTTTAGTGAACTCTGATTTTCACTTATGGAAATCTGATTTGTGTCCTGCTCTCTTTCGTTACAAATTGAAGATCCAATATCACCCTTTGTAAATAATCAAAGCATTTCTCAGCTACCTCATCATTGTCTCAAGTTTAGAATCGAGACTTCAACTTCTCTCCTCAATTTGCGCTTTGAGTTCACTTTAGATAGCACGGAACAGTCGATCTCTTGTGTAGTTTCAGTTAGATGTTGCACATAACCCAAACGAAACAGATAAATTGATATGGTGTTTTTCTTTGCGAGGCTCATCGATTTTATAGCTTCTGTAATTCGTCTTGGGCTATCAAAAATTTAAAGTGTTCTTCTCATTTTGGAGATGCCACCTTATTCTTCTAGATCTTGTTATGAGCAGAGAATCCCTTGGTTGTTGACCTCGAGAAGGTGAAAAAGTGTGTGGCTTTCAGACCTTCGTGTTCTTATGGTTATACTCTTCCAGAAAACTGGCACTCCAAGTGTTTGACGAGATTCCATCCTTCTCGTACCAACACTTGCTCTTCAGAATGCCTTATCGTTCATCAAAGTCATCATTAACACTAGAACATAAGCTTTTCTTTTTCTGGTCTAGGCACATTTTGTATATAATATTGTAGCTTTGGCTTGATTTGGTTTTAAGAATCAGCGGATCGAGCAAGGTTTTAGAAACAGGATGAGGTTCAAGTAGATAAAGTGAGCAGAAGCTAGAAGAAGATGAGAGAAAAGTTCATGGATCGACTGAAGCTCTGATACCATGTAGGAGAATCCAAACTAGAGATTATTCATGCTCATATTAGCTTTGCAAAATAGAAAACAAACCTAGAAATTGAAGTAGCTCATTGAGTTTTATTTATGAACAAGAAAAAAAATGAAAGGAAGAAAGGAAGAAACTTAAACTTAGAAACACCAAGATCAATATGTCTTTCAATTTATCTTATCAAAGGAAAGGGAGAGAGTTGCTTGAACGGCAACTCCCAAAGTTAATCACAATGATTTTCAATACATAACTATATATAGGAATCTACTTGCTTAGACCTAATTATATGGACTAGTTATGGCCTTGAATGTCTTATAGTGTTGGGCTTGAGTGCTTGCTTCAATAACATAACATTAATATTTATATTAGGACACTTGTTGAAAACCCTAAACACATGAGTTTTTCTTTAACTCATTGGGCTTGGACTAGGCTTCTCTTCGCAAAACATACCAGTGCCTAACGCGAACAACAAAGCCCTAGAATGCTACTTACATTTAGTTGTCTTAATTCTTTCGTACAAAGTGGCTTGAAGAAGCTTTTGGAGTTTCCAAGGGACACGACTTTCTACTCAGACATTTCCATCAAACTTGCCAATTGCCATCATGGACCTCAACGTTATCAATATCTTTCACTTATGCCCATTCATAAATAGTCATCACTGGGAAGAGTCTCCAGTTTTGACAAATGTTTATACTAAAAGTCTTGTTGGAGGCTGGGGAGGATGTTAATTTGGATTTGGTGGGAATTTTAGGAGATTACTAGTGCAAAAGTGAATAGAGAGATGCAGAGGTTAAGTCGAGAAGGTTAGAGTTCGTGAACTTAAGAGACATTCTCTGAGTTTGGAACCAGCACTTCCTGCATTGTTTGCAATAGCCACAAATTCAGTTTGATTTGTGATATCCACAAATTATTAAACCTTAAGACTTCTTGTTTGTAGGTCATGATGATTTGTTGAGTTCTCTAAGAGCTAGGAAGCTTCGGAAGCTGTAAGGCTGTACACCAATGCAGATATAGGTTTCAACTTTAGAGTGATGAAAAACTACAAAAAAATTGTCTCTGCAAGAAAACAAAACCTGACCCCAAGTAAAAATTCCGAAAGTGCATGTATGGTTCTTTCTCAAAACTATCAACTATCCAACTTAAAGCCACTCTGCAAGATGGAAGCTCTCAAAAGGGTCACAATCTGTTCGTTGGAGGTTTGACTCTGTAAATACGAACAATCCAGTTGGATGTTGTGTAGGCTTCTTCCAAGTGTTCCAGTTTGATGTCTTTGTTCCCTATCTCCACGCCTCTTGCTCTATCATACCTGCCAGCAATTCACCACCCAACTTTTAATAAAAGTATCAAAGACATCACAGCATTCATAAACTGCAAAATGCAAAATGCAAAATGCAAAATGTAAGGAGTACCCGGGTGGCTTTCCGTATTCTGTGACTAGCTCGCCGAACCTGTAATAGCATAACTTGTACCTAGAAAAAACACATTGAAAATAAATTGCATCATCTTCAAACTTATTTCATGTCAGGAGAATATACATATGCATCACAGTAGGAGTCTTTGATGGTAAATCTTACATGAGACAGTTGAGCATCTTCGGCGATGCACCCTTGTCTATACGGAACTCACCATTCACAAGGTAGTCAGGTTCCTTGATCACTGGGAATACTCCGCCTCCAATTCTCACCATCCACAAGAACCTATAACCACCACGTTTTTATTTTGTGAGACAGGATCAGTAAAACCACAAATCAACTGAATCAAGAAAGTTTCCTTGTGACACACCAAGGACATTAATATAATGGGGATGTAGGTAGTAACACTTAAATTTCAGGGGGCTAGAACCAACTACCACTGCTCAACAGGTAGAAACCACCAGAACAGCTAGTTTTGTAAATCACTGACTACATCTATATTTGGTGTATAAGGATTCACTCAATACTAGCCAAGCCATTAATCTGCTCACTAATAGTCCAAACCCAGGCTTGTATTAACATAGAGGGTAGCCAGATATGTCAAAACTTCATAATTTTTTTTAAAAATTATTTGTTTAACAAGCCACCAATTAACCCAAATTTGGTTGACAAGCAATAATAACCAGATCTCTAGTATTAAACAAGAAGAAAATTCATGAGAAAAAGTTAAGAGACTAACTTGTTGATATCATCTGAAGAATAACCAGTGACGCCACCAAAGACAACCAATACATAGTTCACATCAAGTGACCGCATGATGTCATAGGCCTCGTGTTCATAAGAAGACATTGCACGTCCAACAGTAGCAATATGGGTGTTGTTCCAGGTATTGTTATCGACAATGACAGTTCTGTTTCCCATCGCAGTTATTTGGTACCCATAGTCCCACCACGACATGATCTTAGCATCGGTGGGAGTGTTCTGCCTAAGCCAGTAGTAGGCCTCGCGGTAATCATCAAATATAATTCTGTTCCCATGAGCTCCTCTTGCAGCTAGGACAATGGAGGGAGATGAATATGCCTCTGACGTCACCCATGTGCAGTGAATAGCATATCTACTGAGCAAATAAAATACACCAACAAGAAGAACCATAGCACCATTCTTCTGGAAAGGTTGAGACTGGTCAAGTGAAACCTGCTAGGACATAGGAGACAAGTATTAAATTTTCTCCTTTCACCAGAGAAGCCTGCTTTAGTTCAAAGAGGGTGGCAAACGGTACAATAGTTTAAACCAAAACAGACAAAAAAATTGGTGGGAACAGGGACACTAAAGCTTCACCTTTGAAGAGGCTTTTGAACTACCAGACCCTTTCGAGGAACCGGTCTGGGGAACCTTTGGTTTTGTCCTTAATAAAGAGGTTAAATTCTTGACGGTGGCAGAGACAGCTATGGCACTGGTAAGACAAACTGCTGGAGTGGCAACGAGTATAAGCCGAACCATGACACCAGCAAAGTACAAGCTAGTGAGACCATACATGACAATAAATATTGTAGCATCTGACAAACGCTTGAAACAAAAGTAAAGGCCTGCAGGGAAAAGGAAGAGCAGAATATGGTAGTCAAACATGAAAGACGACCAGGCCGTAGGCTGATGCTCCGAAACAGAAGCTATAATAGGAATGTGATCCTTTGCATAAGTTGGATCAAGCAATGAGTAAAATCGGCCAGTCCATGGAGATATATAGCCAGACGCTGTTCCTAAAGCCAAAGCAATACTACCAACCAGAATAGCCGAAGTCACAGTTATCCTCAGAAAGGTCTGGAACAACTTGGTGTTACTGAGCTGGTACTTCACCCAGTCGAGGAAGTAAAACACCTGTACAAGTAGATTCAATTTCAGTAGGGATAAAAACTAGAGTGTCTCAAACAGATAGTCTTCTGGGAGAAAGAAGAGCAACAAGGTTAAATCTTTATATCTCAGAGTGAACAAGTGAAATTAGAAAGTACAAACCCGAAGGAAGATGTTAGCAGTGTATGATAGAGTAACAATACCTCATATTCATGAGGTAGAAAGAGGAAAAGGGAATCAATGAACAAACCTGCATCAATAAAAAGACGCCCATTGCAGCCATATGCTCACCAGATTGAACATGTTGAAAACCAACAAAACGAATTTGCATGGCGAGCAGCATCCCTAAGATATACATAGAGTTATAAGCAACGTATAGTCTCATCGAATACCTTCCAGTGATCAGCAGCACCAAGACATAAAGAGGAATCAAGTTAATAATAAACACATAGCCTCCCCAAGCAGAAACCATGTAGAAGTAACCGAAAGCAGAGCCGAGAGCCCAAGCCAGTGAACCAGTGTTCACAGCCTTAACAAAGAGATAAAAGGTCAACAAAAGGGCGAAAATTGCAACGGCCTCGTTATCATACGACCCGGCGACGGACCGAGAAATGTAGCCAGGGCAAATTGCGATGAGAGCAGCAGCTACGAGCCCAGCTCCTGTATCCCAAATCTCTTTACCAAAGAAATAGGCAACTACGGTGGTATTGGAGGCGAAAAACGGCGCCGTCAACACACAAACCTCACGGATGTGAACGAAGAACCGGAGAAACCGAAGGGTCCAATAGATGAGAGCGGCGGTGACCATAAGACCGGGATAAAGCGTGCCGCCGATGATGCGACCGAGCGGGTACCAACTCTCGGAATCGAACCAGTTCCAAAACTCGTAGAAGCCTTTTTCAGTAAGGAAAAGGGTCGTTCGGTAGTTGAAATACGGATCGAACTCGTGGATCATTGATTCATATCGGAGAACACTAAAAAGACGAGCAATGAAGGCTAGGACGTAGACTAGACCAAGGATCGAGACACGGATCAGGAGCTCCTGCTGCTTCGTCTTCAATTTTAGGGATTTGAAAGAGAAACTCTTGAGCAGATCTGGACTCGCGTTCGTCGCCATGGCTTCCGATTTCGAGTTCACATTGCCCGACTCTGGTTTTCCTCCCATTCTTTCGTGTACTGTTACAGTGTTCTTCTAAGCTCCGACAATTTTCATGGGGATTTGTTGTTTTGGGGAAAATAAAGGAAGTGAGTGGACCATTTTAGGCTTAAACCATTGTTAATCTACTATTGATAGTTGGCCCATTATTGGCTCCAAAATCTGGAAAATAAAAAATATTTAACTTATTTGGCCTTATAAAACATGTAAGATCAGTACTGTTTGGAGAGACAATTGGATTTTGATATTTGGTTTAAACCGATTCCCTAAAAAAGAAATTTTTTCACTCCAATTTTGTTTTGTTAGTCAACTTATAGATCTTAGGAATTTAAATTGGAATCAAAATCCTGCTCGTTCAGATTATTCAAGGTATCCACATTAGTATATTAACTGTGTGGTAGGTATGACAACGGTTACGGTTACCACGGTTAAGGTTG
>OVAN01004185.1:0-26588 GCA_900406275.1 Anastatica hierochuntica
AGATCACCTGGCCCTTCTTGCGGAATGTGAGTGAAGATGTTGTAGATTGCACTGGCTTGATGCTCGTCCATCTCCGTGCTAATCAAGGCTCGCTAGTTCCTTAGCTTTTGAACGTGTTATCCTTCCTTCGGGTTCAAGAACATCTTCCTCCGAGCTTGAGATATCCATGATCGCATCAAACCCAGTGGGAAAAATCACAGTAAGGTAAAAAAAGTGTACAATTACATGTCTCGTAGTTTTCACATTCCGATGTTATAGACATATTTCCGAAATATCGAGGTAGAAAATGATTTTGAGATATGCAGCATTGTCACATGATCGGAGATATCCTACTTCAATCTTTTTATACTTGCCAACCTCTTGGATATGTGAGAAGAACTTTGGAGGAATATGCTTATTTTGTCACTTTTAATAAATTCTTTTTTTTTTGTGCAACACATGCAACATTGTCTTCATATAAGATAATTGGCTTCGTATTTTTTGTATTCCACTTCTTGATCTTATGTGTTGGCTTATTGACCTTACCCCGACACATTCTCTACTCGTGTCATGGAATACAATAATTTAACCATGGTTCCAAGAAATTTCCAAAAGTTTTTGCTTATGAGAACGTCAAGATATAGCGGTGCCTCTGATCGTGAAAAATATCATATTTGTGATCAAGCCAGTTGTGGCTTTGATAAACATCTTGTATTTGCAAAACCAATAATTTGACCTTTAGACTTTCTTGGATAAAATAATCATAAATCAATAATCCCTTGTAAATAGCGAAAGACATGTTTAATCCTATTCAAATGTTTTCATATTAGGAACAAACTAAATCTTGTCAAAAAACATTAATGACAAATGATATAACAGGTTTTTCATGTCCAAGTATCTCTTCATTTTCTTCATGTGGTTGAAATTGATTATTTTCCAGATTAAGTGACCAAACAATCATATGAGTGCTGCATAGAGTTGTCTTATTCATGTTTTAGCCTGTTAACCGTCTTTTGGTACATGTGGATTTATACAGGAATATACACTTTTAAGTATGCTAAATTTGTAGGTGCAAAAGATATTTTGTATGTTCAAGATCTTTCATCTCAACTTCTCCCTTCAAATAGTATGATTCCTTTTATATTTTCCCTTGAGTTATGAAGATATTAAGATCATCTACATATATTGCAATGATTACAAATCTAGATGTTGCTTTCTCGATAAAAAATACATGGACATATAGGATTATTACATATTCTTCTTTTGCTAAATGTTTACCGAGACGATTATACCACATACATTCATATTTTTTTAACATATATAATGATCTTGTAATTTTATTGTACATGACACTTTAGTATTAGAGTTTAGACCTTTTGGTATTTTAAACCTATCATGAATTGTCATGCATATATTTATATATAATGATCTATACGGATATGCTATAGTAACATCCATGAAACATATTTCTAGATTTTCATTGGATGCTAGA
Source organism: Anastatica hierochuntica (assembly GCA_900406275.1). Taxonomy (NCBI): domain Eukaryota; kingdom Viridiplantae; phylum Streptophyta; class Magnoliopsida; order Brassicales; family Brassicaceae; genus Anastatica; species Anastatica hierochuntica. The sequence continues at coordinate 1,472 of OVAN01004185.1, forward strand.
TTCACCATGAATCCGAACGTAATAGCATCTATGACAGTATAATATGTTTCTTCGTAATCAATTCTAGGTCTTTGAAAAAACCCTTTGGTCACGAAACGAGTTTTGTGTCTCATTGTTTCGTTCTATTCATTTTGTTTACAAACGAAAATCTATTTTATCCAACTTGTTTCACAGCTTTAGGTGTGAGTAAATTGGTCATAATACGTTTTATTGGTAAAGAAAATCTAGTTTGACTTGTATTTCATCTTTCAATTTTGTTCTTTTTTTCCGACTCATCTTTCAATTTTGTTCAGTCATGTCTCTTTTGACATTCATGTACAAACTTTTGTTATGGATCTTTGATTTCTTCATTTATTTTCTTTGAGAAAAGATATGAGAAAACATCAACAATATCATCCGTTTCATTTCATTTCCATATCTTTCCGTTACAGATATAATTGATAGAGACTTCATGATTTTCTTCAGATTCATGATGCTCTATATTGTCTTTAAACACATGATTCGCTTCTTCCAAAATATTTTATGTTATTCAGCTTCCTTTCGTTTCCTAAGATTTATATCCTTTCAACCAATAGGTATACCATGTTTTAAACGTGCTCCAAATTCAAATGTATCGTATGTCATTCCAACTTTTTGGTATTTCAATGCGAGCGGAAGTATTTGCAACGAGTATATGTAATTTAGTTACTAATTTGGTAATGACAAACACATCAGGTAGTTGAGTGCTATACTTCAAAAATGTATGATATGTCAAACCATTAGTTCTGATTATTTTTTAGGAGGATCAAAGTGTAATAGAGATGGTATATTCCATATGATCTATTTTGCTACATATTTTATTTTCTTCCCCTAAAACTAGCAAATCTTATCGTAATATTTTGTACTAGTATGCTATTTTAGATATATTATAAGCAATGGAGAATCACATCCTCCACAATCAAGAAGTCAGTTCAACATTTTGTATCATGTCAAGATATTTTCAAAGTTGGACCATTTAAGAACACAACACACTTGGAGCCTCAAAACTTTGCATTTCGAGCCATATTTTGCAATTAAGCCAAAAAATTGTCGTCAAATAAAGATTTCATAAAAAAATTCCAACACTTAATACACGTTATAAGTAGAAATTTGAGATGTAAAATCACTCTCTTAAAGACCCTGAGACTCAAAAACGAGCTTATGGAGACGAAATTGCAACAAATTGAACTGTAAAAGAAATTTTTGAAGGATTCTTAATTTTAAACGATACCAAGGTGTATTGTGACCAAAATGTGAAATATTTTTGAGCTATCAAAGTTTCAATCAAGGTAGTGTCATACTTCACATGCATTCAAAGGCTCATAGAAGCGATCCAATGGACAAGGGACAATACCAGAGCACTTCAAAAGAAATCTAAGTCAAATCAACTTTCACACTCGTTGAATATCATTAAAATAATTTAGAATCTCAAGAGAAAATGATTGGCAGAGAGCCTCATCCAATATTGGCTCAACGTAGACACAAAGCCAAGAAGAATGGCTTATACAAAACTCAATGCCCGGATAGGAATCAAGTTTCAGCGCTGAAGATGTCCAAGAAAAGTGACAAAATTATGAAGAATTGTTCACTCAGCTTTGTAAACGCAACCAATTTTTTCTGAAGCACCCGATTGGCCATAAATAGAAGAAAAATTGGCCAAAGCAAATTCGAGCTCTGCAAAATGAACAAAGATGTAAAATTAAAAAATCAGAATTAATTAGCATATGAAGAAGGAAATGCTCAAGAAAGACCATCCTTGGATCGGTCCCATTCACAAACAGCATGTTTTTCCATCAAATAAGCCAAACCAAGTTTCAAAGAGACCAAATTCTGTCAAATTAAATAAGGTATGAGCTACAACCTTAAACTTCATTTTTAATCTTCAAATACACAATTTTCAGAAGGTTCTCAGTATGGTAAGAAATATTCTTCTTGGATTGCAAAACGGTTAATTGAGCTTCATTTCGATTTCACCGAAACATACAAACGACCGTGACATCTCCTCCAATATGACCAACACCTAGGTTGTTTATATTCCTTAGCTTTTACATGAGATTTTAGTACATTTTCCACTTGATTTTACACCGCGACAATGTAAGTTAAGACCATCTTCAACCCCACTTCATATTTTACTCCAAAATGGAGTGGGAAATGGAGTAATGAACAAACAAAAAAGTTATTACTCCATATAGTAATAACTTTTTTGTTTGTTCATTACTCCATTTCGCACTTCNGAGATGCCCTAAGTATGAGGGGATTCTTATTGTTACTAATGCTTCTTTTTATTTTTATTTTCACACTTTTTTGAGTCGAAATGTTTTATTGAGTCAAAATCAGTCTAAAAATGGATCTTTCTTAGAATTTATCATGTTGTACTAATAATCTTGTGACTTTAACTTTAGAGTTTGACTACAATTTTACTGGACTAAAAAATTATCTAGTGGACCTGCACACTTCTCCTCCAATATGATCAAGACCTAGGTTGTTTCTATTCCTTAGCTTTTAAATGAGATTTTAGTACCTTTTCACTTGATTTTACACCGCGACAATGTAAGTTAAATATGAGGAGATTCTTATTGTTACTAATGCTTTTTTTTCTTTTTATTTTCACACTTTTTTAATACGAAATATTTTATTGAGTCAAAATCAGACTAAAAATGAAACTTTCTTAGAATTTATCATGTTTTACTAATGATCTGGTGACCTTAACTTCAGAGTTTGACTACAATTTTACTAGACTAAAAAACTATCTAGTGGACCTGCACACTGTGACGATCGTATCTCTCAACAATTAATCAAATTAATTATCTCATATTGAGTATTGGTATGCTTTAGGGTAGACTTCTCTTTCAGATACAAAAAATTACGGTTCCCATTTTTTTCTCCTGTAAATGAAAAAATAGTATTTGTGTGCTTATATGCGAAATACTGGATAAAAGGCAATATCGTGAATGTGAGGGATTAATATCCTATTGGTATTACATATTATAAATCTAAATGTGTTTAATGGAAAAAGAAAAACAGATTCGATAAAAAAAGTAAAATGATACTCTAAAAAACCAGGAAAAAACCTTGAATTGTTAGGAACCTGAGAGAGTGTGGATCTACATGTTCTTAGATCGATATTTCCTCGATGATACTACATGTTGTATATTTTAGGTAGTGGTAGTGATTATAAGGGACTACTCTTTTGGGTTATGAATTGGGTACCTTGTTAAGCTTGTAGTGAAGTACATCAAAGTTATTTCTACATTTTAACTCGGTTGTTACTGGTTCGCGAAAGTATAATCAACATTTTGATTCTGAGGTTTTAGTCAGTTTCCATGTTTTCAAACCTATTTTTTGTTCTTTGTTTACTAAGCTCAAGGATGAGCTAGAAGACGAGTCTTAGAGATTTTATAACACTTGATTTACATGTTTTTCCTATGGGTTTTAGTTGGTTTTATCAGGGGTTTTCGTGAATTTATGCAATTAGAGGTATTTTCTTATAGTTATAGTGTTTTGAGTCATTTAAGGTCAAACTTTACAATTTGGAGTAATATGGAGCTAATTGGATCAAAACTAGTTTCCAGACATTTTCCAAACATTAGAAGTATCATCCACGATGGAGGTCTTCCAGTCTATGTAATTTGATGAAATTTGGATAGCGGCAAGAAAATTGAGTTAGCTTTCACACCAAAGTGATTTCATCTTATTTGGAGGAATGGATGAAGAGTTACCCATTTATTAAAGACCAATTATTCTAACTTGCGAATAAAGCATGTGCGAAAAGGCCTAAAGAGAAGGATGACGACTTGGCTCTCAAACTAGACACTCACATGATCCAAGTATATGTTTTTAAAGCCTATTCTTTCCCAATATCAATAACCAAATCACTTCTACAAAACTCCATCATTTAAACAAGAGACATGCCCAATTTCAACTTAATGCGACATATAGTGGAAAAACACTATCTCTACTTGTTTTTAGCCTTACGTTTCATAGTGTTTGAAGATTTTAGAGATAATTTAGTTTGTTTTTCATGCCCTTACAGGCAGAGACGTGTCCTTAGCGACTGAGCTCTTATTCATCATCTTAATCATCAATAAACTCAATTTTATCTTATCTTGTCTTATTTGATTAATATGAATGATTTCGTGTCTACATAATTTATATGATTAGCTTGCATGTTAGAAAGTAGGAATATTGTATCTATGAGTTTGCTTGAATTGGATCTCAAACCGATTAGGATTTATCAATAACATTTTCAACTTTGCTTAGAAATAATGCTATTCACTTTTGAATTGATTTTAGATTAATATGCATTCCAAAAGTTTGACATGTTGATTGAATTGTACTTGATGAGTTGGTCGACATAGGCATAGTAATTCAACCTATGGTTGTTCTATGTAGATCTGTGAACAATCAATCTTGCATGCTAATTCATACATGTTACCTTCTACAATAGTCATGCAAAAATTAAGTCTATTGGTTGTTTAAGGATAATGCCCTGAGCCTCGAAAGTGAGATTGGCATGCATCGGTGATTGTGATCTAGGTCTAAACTTTAAACCCCTAATACGCATCCATCTTGTTTGCCACTGCTTTCTGCAATTTTCTCTGCGAATCTAAATATGTCTTTCAATGAATTTTTCCCTGAATATATGCATATTAGATTAGATTACTTGTATTCTTAATAACAAAAAAAAACAAAACCAAATTCGCAATCCTTTCTTAGCCTTATTCGAGAATCTATAAATCTTTAGTGCACTACTAGTGCTTGTGGATTATATCTCTATTACTTTAGATTTTATGCGTTTGCAACTAGGTTTTATTTTTTGTGAAAACTAACCCCACATCAATATCAACTAACATTCTCCACGTTGGTGGGTTGAGATACCCAGGAGACACACCCATGAAATCTACTATCTAAGAAACGAGATATGGGATCTTATCTACTAAGCCCAACTCAAAGAAGGCCTTGTAGGAAAGAATTTCATCATAGGAGAAATTGAGGGCCCACTCCTCGTCCGTTAGCAATCGCAAAACAACTAATTCGGGCAGCGAATACCTCCACATGAGTTTTTCGAGGTCTATATGTCAGAAGCACGACCTCTAGGCAAGGAATGACCAGGAACAACCTTGATTGGAGAAGAGGCATCCCTTGATTCCATTACATTAAATGTATCGCCTGGAAGTGGACTCGGTCCCAAACTCGAAGTCAAGGAGACGCCTATGCAGAACTCCAGCCCCAATAAAAGAGGAAGAAGGAAAGAGAAGTTGAGGTCTCGAAAACAAAAACTAAAAAGATCAATAATGCTAAAAGAAGGCGGAACCCTAGAAATCTATAGGAAACTCAAAATAGGACTTGCATGCGAGTAAGGTTAGGGTTTTACTTGGACAATTGTCGACTGATGAGAAAGGAGAAGAATCAGGCAAAAAATAAGAGGAAATCAAAGGACCGAAATTTGCAAGGAGAATTTGATGGAGGTTTGACGAAATTTTAGAGAGAAGAATGCGAAATCTCATGAAAAGCTTGGTTTTTTTGCTTGTGAAACCAAGGAAAATAGAATGAAGAAGATAAGAAGGAAAGAAAATCACTACGACTTTGTCGCAATATTCGAGGGTATATTTTTTGAGTCAATGCGGATCCCACTTTCAAATTCAAAAAGAGATCAAGTTTTCGGCATGACCTCGTTGTAATAGTTCAAATCCGACCAGAGTTTCACGTAATCAAGGTAAAAGGAAATATCATTCGCAATGCCAAGCGCACGGATCTGCCAAGTTCCACCCAAGAAGCTCAGGTTATCTACATATCGATCGAACCATGGGAAGAATGTGTATAATCGAATAAATAAATGCCTAGCATGTGTCCCTTGATTTCTAGTTAAAGACCGAGTGACTCTCTAGCTAGATCCTTACTCGGGGCATGGAGAAATACCGCTTCTATGATGAGGGGATATTTGTTGATTTCAAAGAAAGAAAACATTTTAGAAGAGCGGAGAACAAACTCAACTAAAAGAAAATGAACACAATATGAAAAAATCTTCCTAAAATCTACAAGAATGTTCTAATCCTAAGACAATTGACTCGACATTCTATTATAAATAAGAGAACCTGAACCTTAGACGCGACACTGACTCACCTACGCACAAAGGAAACGTGTTTATAGCTCTATATCTCTTGTAATCCTTGCTTATTTTCCACCAATTAATACAAATACGATCCTTACTTTCTGTAGTAGTACAATGAGTTTGCCCTAACAACACCCTAACAATATGCATTTATCATCATTGCTTAGTCCATACAATTTCTTAATTTTTGTTGATACCATAGTTTATAAAGAAATATTAATGTTCAGAAGAATTTAGAATAATTGATATGGTTACTTATATCCTCAAAGTAAAGTTATTTCTCCGATCGCTTTTCTTAAGAAAACACCACACTTAAATGTGTTTAAGCTAGGGAATGACTAGGAGGGATAACCTATCAAAAAGTCATTATCTCCGATATGGACAAAGCTGTTACACCCCCGTCCGCCCTTCCGTGTACTCTGACGCCTCTCTCATTGGGCTCCTGGGCCCATCGTGTTTGAAGATTGGGAGCTCTAACTTCGAGAGGCTTTAAAGATTTGATTTATTGTCCTTGGAAATCACCATAGGATCTTTCCATTTGTTCGTCCTCACTCGGACGATTTTGGAAATCATTTCCTGAAAGGTCACTCATCCTAGTATTGCTCGAACACAAGCACACTTTACTGTAAAGTTCTCTCAAGACAAGTGACCGAAATGATAAGTGCACTCTAGTGATAGAGGTAGCCAAATCAATCCTTTTAAGCTTTCCTCACATTCAATAAGCTGGTGTGTCACACTCACCCCCACTTACCGAGCGCAATGTTTTGGATGCGCACCAGGATCGTCACTCCCGATGGCATAAGTCTTTGACTCCACTATTATTTGGGTTCAATTTGATACCAAATTGTTACATCCCGTCCATTCCTCCCGTGTGCCTCAACACCTCTCTCACTAGGTCCACATGCCCACCGCGTCTAACTATCGGGAGCGCTATTTGGAGAGGCTTTAAAGAGTTTATTTATTTTCTCTGAAAATTACCACGCAATCTTTCCTAATGGTTTTATCCTCACTCGCACGATTCTAAAAATCACTCTCGGAAGGTCATCTATCTTAGTATTGCTCCAGCACAAACACACTTAGTTGTGGATTTCTCTTATGATAAATGACCAACAAAATAAGTGTATGATATAGATAGTCAATTAACTTTTTTAAGCTTTTATCATCTTCTACAAACCGGGATATAAAAAAATGTGGAGAAAAATCATGTGGTGAATTACAAGACAATAAAAGGACTGTTTAAAAACTTCTTGAAATACTAAAGTAGCGCTCTAGTTAAATACAGTGGGGTCATGGACCTAAAGAGCAATTGATATATTTGAAAGATAGTCGGCTGTCTGAGTCCTTATTTCATACAAAAAAATTTTTGTTACAATTTACGTTAAAAGGATAATTATAATGAATAACTACAAAAAAATCATTAGTTAAATTTGTAACCTTTCAAAAGTTGTTTTAACTTTTTATCCTCCCAAATTTTTTCTTTTTTCAAATTTTATGGATAAAATTGTAATTTACTCCCAGTAATATATATATCCCCTATATATTAATTGAGAAAAAGTTTAAGTAAAATAGGTTTATGCGTCAACTTCTTAAACATTAAATTGTTATAATTTCATTGGTCAGAATTTTCAAATATTTTCTAACCAAAGAAATTTCATCAAAAAGAAAATCTTGTAGAATATTTCAACACTAATAATGTTTTACGATTTAAAAGAATTAATACAATAATGTCTCTTTCATCTCAAAATGTGTATTAACAAATGTCATCAAGACGAAAACTCTATATTATTCACAAAAGCAACTAAGCTCTATGTTTTTTCAAAAAGAAAAATTTATTAACTCAACCATAATGATAAACTAATATATTTCTTCATATCTAAACCTAAAAACATAATACTCAAATGATCTATCACCTAAAATAAGAAACGATAACAAAGTAAATTAATGGCAAGAATTGTTGTCATATTTAAGTCAATTGTTATACTCGACAAATTTGATAATATCTAAATAAATAATTTGTATCATTTAAAAAATATCAAAATATTTGAATTTTACTATTAGTAAACAAAAATATATTTCATTATCAAAACACATAAAAAAATTTATATAAATATATTTTAAAATTTTGTCTCCGCACAGGATGCGGGAGGTCATCTAGTATATATAAATAAATAAGAATCAAAAGCTGACGTGACGACCATATAGAGCCTGTTGGTAACGTGGCATCGACAGATTTTCCTCGATAAATAGGAAAAAGTCGGCGGAAACTTCGACGCGCGTGACATGGCAAAATATGGGGCGTTCAATTTTTATTTTTTTTGTGTGGCATCGTCGTATCCATTCGTTATTTTCTACCAACCGATTTTGGATCGTTTTACACCTGTGAGGAATTATGTACTTATCTCTAAAAAAAAGTTCTTTTTCGGCCAATCAAAAGTTGGATACGCCCTGAGAATGTATGTTTGCAATCTTTGCGATCTTTTTTTTTATCTGTTATAATTTTTTTCGTTTTTTCTGTTTTAATTTGTCATTATCATTCTAGGTTCCACAATATTAAACTATTCTTAAATGAGAAGTCAAAAACTGACGCGCCAATCATAGTTAGTGACGTGTCATCACCAAAGTTGATCTCGATTTAAATAAAAAAATTGCGAAAAATCATTGTGAGAATGACGTTGTTATAAAAATCTTGCTTTTTTAAAAAAAAACTATTTGCCTCTTGACGTCGTTATCAAGAGCACATTGGGAAGTTTTTGGTATACACGGAGAGATCACTCGACTTATTCTTATTTCAGTTACGGAGACTAACTTCGATGAGAGGTCTTTCTGACAGAAGAAGAGATTATAGAAGGACATGATGAAAGTCTGGATGAAGAAGATGAGACATTGGAAGACTTGATGAATCTCTCGATGCTAACAGAAGGACATGTTCCTGGTCTAACACCAACAGACAACTGTCACGCAACAGCAGGTCAAACCGCGTTCACGTTCGTAGGATTTTACTTGATCGCACTAGGGACCAGAAGGGTGAAGCCTTATCTCTCGTCCTTTGGTGCTAATCAGTTTGATGACATACACGAAGAAGAGAAAGAGTCAAATAGCTCTTTCTTTAACTGGTTTTACTTTTGTATCAACGTTGGTGCAATGATTGCTTCCTCTGTTCTCTATTAATGTCATCATCTCCATCTCCTCCTCCTTCGTACTCTTCTTCCTTCTGTAGAAATCAAAGTTGAGAATCAAAGACAAGAACTCAATGTTTAAGAATAACTCTCTTATTCAAGGTCACAAACTCAAAGGAAAAACTCACACAAAACCTTAAGCCAAAACTTGGCTCTATTTAAACTCTAAAACAAACCTAATCTAATTAGGAATCCTAGATATTATTTAGATAACTCCTAAACAATAAATAACTTTCTTTTATCCATATCTCAGATAATTAACTCGATAACTTCTAACTCAAGCTATCTTCAAGCTTAGCCCAACAATCTCCCCCTTAAGCTTGAAATCTTCACTCGCCAAATCTCAAACTCCAATTAAGTCTCTCATATCTTTAAACTTGATTTTGCCCAAAGCTTTAGTCAGAATATCAGCCTTCTGCTCATTACCTGGTACATGCTCGACCTGGATTAGCCCTCTCTCGACACACTCCCTTAAGAAATGAAACTGAGTGTGTATGTGTTTGCTTCTTCCATGAAACACATGATTTTTCGTCAAGGCAATAGCAGACTTATTATCTAGACGAATGACTGTCCTTTCACAAAGGTCTCCGACGATTTCTTTCAACAAATCCTGGAGCCAAATTGCTTGTCTGGCACCTTCTGTACCTGCCATAAATTCTGCTTCGCGAGATGACAATGCAACAGTCTCTTGCTTCATTGAGCACCAAGTAATTGAACTCTCACCAAGATAGAAAACATGTCCAGAAGTACTTCTACCATCATCTGGATTCACATTATGAGATCTGTCACTATACCCAATCAGACTTACCTTTGATTTCGTCGATCTCTTGAAACTCAGACCAAATGTCGTGGTTCCCTTCAAATATCTCAAACAATGTTTGAGTGCTATTCCGTGTGACTCCTTCGGATCCTGCATGTATCTGCTTAACACTCCCACGCAGAAAGATAAATTCGGTCTTGTGTGTAGAAGGTAACGCAAACAGCCTATTGTCGTCCTGTATTTGGTGGCATCAATACTTACCTCCTTTTCGGACCTAGAAAGCTAAAGACCAGCTTCCATGGGTACTTGCGACGGGTTACAGTCCGCGAGACCAGCTTCTTCTAGTATTTTGTATGCATATCGGCTCTGGTTCAAAGTTACAATCCCATCATGCTGAGTAACTTTTATCCCAAGATAGTATGTCAACATCCCAAGATCACTCATCTCAAAGGTTGATGCCATTTCTTTCTTAAAATCTCTAATGATTTCTGTACTTGTTCCAGTAACGAATAAATCATCAACATAAACTGCAACAAGAAGCAAGTTACCTTTCACTTCCTTTCTGAACACTGATGGTTCCTTGAGACATTTCTTAAACTAAAATCCCTTGAGAATCTGATTCAGCTTATCATTTCAGGCTCTTGGTGCCTGCTTCAAAACATATAAAGCCTTCTTGAGCTTGTAGACTTTATTCTTTTGTCCTTTAGCCTCAAAGCCTTCAGGCTGTTCAACATAGACAGTCTCCTTTGATTCTCCGTGAAGGAATGTTGTCTTACCATCAAGATGATGTACCTCCCATCCGTTTGAAGCTGCAAGATTTATTAGTAATCGAATTGTTTCAATTCTAGCAACAGGAGCAAATACCTCTTCGTAATCTACTCCATGCTTCTGTACATATCCTTTTGCCACTAGCCGAACCTTGTACTTGTTAATAGACCCATCAGAATTTCTCTTCAGCTTAAAGACCCATTTTAAGCCTATGGGTTTCGTATTGGCCGACAACTCAACAAGAGTCCACGAGTTGAGTTTTGTGATAAATGCAATCTCCTCTTCGCATACATTTAATCACTTATCTGAGCTCTTTGCTTCCTCAAAATCTTTAGGTTCATCATTTATGCTCATTAACAAAACTTCTCCTTCTTGCTCCGCAAGCAACACATAATCATTTAAATACTTCGGCCTCATGCTCTGCCTCTGTGATCTTCGCAGCTCCGGCGAAACAAATCGAGCCTCCGTCTCAGCTTCATCTTCTTCGATGTACTGTTCATCTTCTCCGGCTTCACTTTCATGTTCTGCATCACCGGCGCTGCTCTCAGAAACAGGTCCGGTGGGAACAGATTGCTCTGTTTCTGCTTCATTGTCTCCGACAGAGCTAATTCCAGCTTGAGCTCCGACTAGTTCCAGCTCATTGATTCCGCGATTACCATACAGTCCGAAAGTGATTTTAATGGTTTCTTCTTCATTCATCTTAGAGTTTTTTGGACCCCAATTTCAAGTCATTGACTCATCAAAGATTACGTCTCTGCTCATAACAACCTTCCGTGTTGTTGGATCCAACAGGCAATATGCTTTCGTGCCTGGTTCCGTTCCGAGGTAAACAAGCATACAAGACCTGTCATCTAGCTTTTTCAGGTGGTTCGACTCAACTTTTGCATATCCAATGCATCCAAAGACGCGAAGGTGATTCACATTTGGCCTTCTAGAGTAGAACATTTTGTATGGTGTTTGATCCTTTAGAGCTCTCGTTGCCACACGATTTAAAAGGTATGTGGAATGTTGTATGGCCTCCCCCCACAAGTAATTTGGCACATCCATATGTTTCATAATGCTTCGGGTCATCTCCAGTAATGTTCTATTACGTATCTCTACTACGCCATTCTTTTGAGGAGTGTACGGAGCCGTGAGATGCCTTTTGAATCCTGTATTTTTGCAGAAAGAGCTAAAATCATGAGACACAAATTCGCCTCCTCTATCAGTTCTGAAAGTTCGGATGTTGCTCCCAGAGTCTCGTTCTACTATGCTCTTGAACCTCTTGAATTTCTCTAATGCTTCACTCTTTTCTTTCAACAAGATAGTCCACATATATCTTGTATGATAATCGATAAGAACAAAGATGTACTTACTTCCTTCTGCAGTACTTGGAGTTATATGTCCACAGAGATCTCCATGGACTAGTTCAGGCCTCTCAGAAGCACGAAACATAGTAGCTTGCGGGAAGGTGTGTCTGGTTTGCTTCCCTTTCAAGCACGAGGAGCCCACTCTGGTTTTGACATTGATTTGTGGAACTCCAATCACCAATTGTCTTTGCGCCATTGCTCTTAACGACTCCATGTTTATGTGCCCAAGGGGAGCGTGTCATATGCTTGACTCACTGGACACGGCTGCCGCAAGACAAATAGTTTCCTTCATGTCCATACGTATTTTATATTGTTTCTTGAACGTATGGCTTTAGCGATAAGGTTCCCATGCTTATCGTGCATTGTCAAGTATTCTTCTTTCATTCTCACGTCACATCCAGCTTTTGTGGCTTAACTGAGACAAATGATGTTGCTTCTTATATCAGGAATAAAATAGACATCCGTCATTGTTCTTACTTCACGATTCTTATCAATGAATTCAACTGACCCTTTGCCTTTGATATCAATTCTCGAATCGTCTCCAAAACGAACCTTTCCTGTGATTGACTTGTCGAGAGAGGAGAAGTATATGAGATCACCACTCATATGATTAGAAGCTCCATTATCAAGGTACCACAAATTGTCAACACCATTGGTTTCTTCGAGTTTACTTGGAATGATTTTTTTTTCGTTCAAGAAAACGACCTCATGTATCATTAGCTCTGCGGCTTCTTGCGTCTCACTCCCCTCATTCTCTTGAGTCTCCTGTAACTTGAGTAGACGATCCAGACAGTTAGAAGCGTAATGGCCTAGTTTATCGCATCTATAGCACGTAATTTTCGAAACATCCCTTGCTCCATTAGATCTACCACGACCTCTTCCTCTTCCTCGGTTTCTATACTCCGCATTGAAGTCTTGGTTTTGAGGACTTTCAAAGCTTGGTGAACTCGCATACAGAAGCTTGTTCGTGTCATCATTTATCGTCTCATCATCATCCTCAGAAATTCGTTCTTCGTATGCCTTTAAGCGTCCTACGATGTCTTCGAATCTTGTAGTTTTTAGATCTATTACTTGTTCTAAAGCAGCGACGATGTGAATGTATTTCTTCCTTGGTAAACTTTTAAGAAACTTCTTAACAAGTTTTGTCTCCTCTATTTCTTCACCGAGTGCCGATGATTTAGATGCAAGCTCAGACAATCTGTTAACAAACGCATCTATTGTGTCACTTTCTTTCATCTTCAGTCTATCAGACTCGGCCATCAAAGTTTGTAGTCTTGATTCTTTAACATGTTCAGCTTCTACATGTCGAGCCTTTATAGCCTCCCACACTTGTTTTGTTGTCCCTAGCTCACCAACTTGCAGAACAAGTGCTTCTGGAATAGATTCAAACAGCAACGCCATTGCTAAATCATTCTTTTCATTATTTATTTCTCGCGTCTCTATTACATCCCACACCTTGTGCACCCTCAACACAACTTTCATCTTCATGGCCCAAACGGTATGGTTTGTAGCGTTTAAGATTGGAAACTTTATAGAGGAAGGAGCTCCTCCTTCCGATGGATTCGACGTCGTCGGTGTTGTTGCACTAACAACCGGCGTGATCTCAGACATAATCTCGTGAAACCAGAGTCTTCGATTTAACAGAGCAGTTCAACCTCTTCCTTAAGACAGAGCAGCTTCTCTGTTTTATCTTTTTGGTTAAAAGTTGCGATTCTCTGGTGGTTTTGGTGTTTGTCGAGAGACAAACCCTTTTTTCCATGGTGATGTTTTTTTCGATATTAGGTAATAAGAAGTGTTTGGATTTTCTCTTTGATAGCTCTGATACCAATTGTAGAAATCAAAGTTGAGAATCAAAGACAAGAACTCAATGTTTAAGAATAACTCTCTTATTCAAGGTCACAAACTCAAAGGAAAAACTCACACTAAACCTTAAGCCAAAACTCGACTCTATTTAAACTCTAAAACAAATCTAGTCTAATTAGGAATCCTAGATATTATTTAGATAACTCCTAAATAATAAATAACTTTCTTTTATCCATATCTCAGATAATTAACTTCATAACTTCTAACTCAAGCTTAGCCCAACACCTTCTCTTTCTTAACTGTTTTTAAGATAGCTTTGAACCAAGCTAACGCTCCATGTGTGATTGGTGTGGTAGGTGACTTAATCCCATGCTTTGATTTTTGGGATTCTCTAAATATCATGTTCTGTTTACATATTTATCATTTTATCTACAGATTCGTGTTTACAAAGAAGGAGCTCAGTTCAAGTATGCCAGTGTCGGTACAACCGCAGAGGTATTCTTTCTATACTTTCCTATTTCATTTCTTTTTAAATGATTTCTAGAGGTCATGATACAAATGTATATGAGTTTTGTAAGAACTTGTGAAGATTAATAAGGATTAAGAAACTTGTGGAGCTTCTTCCTCAGAACAGTTTAGCCATAATTTCTTCAGCCCTGGTGAAGATGATGACGGACGTTGTTCCATATACATTCAAATTATTTGAGATAACTGGTTGTTTTATGTGATGAACTCGGTTTATACATGTTCATGCGGAAACCAACTCCTACTGTATGATTTAATCTATTAGTGCATGAATTACTACAACTGTAGTGATTTTGATTTCCTTATAAAAATTTGATGCACCAACAGAGATGTTCAAGGCCGAACTAGCATATTTGATAAGCAAATTGTCATATGTAACATATATCTCTGTCCTAAGTGCTTGCTCTTGTAAAACCTCTATTGTTATTGACTTTGTTACCAATAGATGTTTTCTTTACACTTACAGATTCTTTCAGACATTTAAGAAGTTCTTCAAAAGTATTTCATAGTGTTCAAACAGCCTCGCAAAGATATACTAACTTGGATGGGTTTAAAATGTCAGCTTGGCTTAGCAAAGTGAAAGCTCTTTCAAGTTTAACTCATGAGCTGAGGTTAATTAAGTAACCTGCAGAACTCTAATTGATGGGAGTCTGCATTATGCTTGCCATTTTTTATGAGCTGAGGTTAATTAAGTTTTCTTATATTATTACAAAAGCCATTATTATGCTTTCTTTTTAATTTCCGCTTACCAATGAGCTGTTAAAGAACAAGTGAAAAAGTGGATGGTGGAAGAAATTCACGCAAAATAATAGGATGAGTATTGGGTAATGTTGATAATGTTTGCAGAGAGGTGTGTATATATAGTGAATTCAATCTTGAGAATTCAAGTGAAAAAACAAGGAACACATGCATATAAAGCTCTCAAGCCATGACCTGAGATGGGGGGACGTGCAAGACAACTCAGGGAGAGTAGTCTAATGATAAGCTACTCTTTGAAAAAATACAGAGAAGGTCATATGCGAAATTTTACCTCACAAAACCTTATCATTATTAATATTTCATCAACGATGGGATGAGATAAAGAATCTATTATTTCATATATTGCTTTTACTAGCTTCAACGATCTAAACATATTTTCCCTCTTTTTTGTGTTGTTTTCGTTAACAAAATAGATATTTAACTCTACAGAGGAGACCATTGAGAAAAGCTTTGCGATCACGAGATATTGAAACGTTAAGATGCAGGACCGTCTCAAACAATTTTTAGGCGTCTTCAATAAAAAAATATCAAAGGTATATTTGATGAAATAATATAACTTTTAAAACTTAGTAATAACATATTGAGGCATATTATATGTTAATATTACATTTATATTGTACATTGGTAGTATAGTCTTTTAGCTTATCTTGAACACTAAGTTTAGGGTTAATAACTTGATGTATATATGATGATCGATGAGGAACGTAATAAACAAGAGAAAAGCTTTATTCATTTGGCTTTCTTGACATGGTATCGGAGCAGGAATTCTTAATCCTGTGATTGATTTTGACTTTGGTAAAGTGAGTTTTCTTCTTCGTATTTCAAGTTTTTAAGAAGAAACAATGGTGTTAGGAGAAGAAACAAAGACCTCGACAATGTCTTCTCAAGGTAAGAAGACAGGGGATGCGGTAAAACGAATTGAAGTTCAGAGAAGGACAATATCACCATATGATCTATCATCAAGTGATAATCCTGGCTCGATAATCTCACAACCTCTTCTCAAAGGTACGAATTAAAATGAGTGGACAATGAAGAAGTTTAGTTTTGTGGATGGATCTTTAACAAAACCAAGTGAAGATTCAAAGGATTTAGAGCATTGGTGGACAAATAATGCCTTGGTGATCTCATGGATCAAGTTGACTATCATTGAGAATCTTAGATCTACTCTGTCAAATTTCGAGATAGCAAGTGATCTATGGGAGCACATTAAGAGGAGATATTCAATCAAAAATGGTCAGAGAGTTCAGAAGATTAAAATTGAGATTGCTATGTGTAGACAACAAGGTCTTACGGTATAAGAGTATTATGGGAAGATGATGAAGCTATGGACAGCTTTAGCTGAGTTTCGACAGACAAAAAGTTGTGGCTGTGCCATTGGAGCTGAGATCGAACGTGGGAGACAGGAAGATAAACTCCATGAGTTTTTGTCAGGAATCGATGAAGCATTACATGGATCGGCAAAGTCTAATATGTTGTCTTGTGATCCACTTCCTTCTTTGGATGAAGCGTATAGTGTGATACAACAAGATAAAGATTCCAAATACAATACACGATTCACTGAAGAAAAGTTTGAGACCATGGCTCACGCCGTCAGAGCACCACCATCATGATACTCTGGGAATTAGAATCCAATGTTTCTCTCAAAGGAGGAGAGAATGAAGCTGAAGTGCTCAACATGTGGGAAAGTAGGACACGTTGCTAGCACCTACTTTCGTACTCTGGGATATCCAGAGTGGTGGTCTGATAAGGGAAAGGGCCGCGGTCAGCTGGGTCGTGGACGTGGAGCTCAAGCTCCATCATCACCTCGGGTCGACACAGCTCATGTTAATGCGATACAGACTCAGACTCAAAAACCTCAACAATTGGTGAACTTGGTGAATGCGGGAGATCGTGTGGGAGTGACTGGTCTCACGGATGAACAATGGAACTCATTGGTAACTCTGTTAAACGAGCGCAAGATGTCTTTCGCGTCGCCCTCGGGTATGTATCTTTTACCTTCTTGGATTGTTGACTCAGGAGCCACTAATCATATGTCGGGTTCAATTGAATGTTTATCGGATATTAGAGATGTATTACCGATTAATGTGAAGCTCCCTGATGGTAGGCTATCTTTGGCTACCAAACAAGGCACTGTCACATTGAGTTCACTGCTTAAGATTAAGTATGTTCTGTTTGTGGAAGGATTAAAATGCCATTTGATCTCAGTTTCACAGTTGACTAGAGAGAAAAAGTGTGCTATGCAAACTACTAATAAGTTTTGCATGATCCAGGATCGCATTATCAATATGCTGATTGGAGTGGCTGAACAAGTAGATGGACTTTATTTTCTTAGGGGGATGGAGTTTGCTGGAGCGATACAGAATACGGTAAAAGTGTCTGCGGAAGCATGGCATCACAAGCTTGAACATCCTTCTTATAGAGTTTTAGATCTTTTATCTATTACGGATTTATCTAGTAGTAGTAACAGTTTGCAGAATAAGGTTTGTGAGATTTGTATGAAAGCGAAAAAAACTCGTTGTTCCTTTCCTACAAGTTATAATAAAACTACACAGTTATTTGAGATGGTTCACTGTGATTTGTGGGGACCCTATAGAACTAAGTAACATTCTGGAGCTAGCTACTTTCTCACGTTGGTTGATGATTTTTCGAGAAGTGTCTGGGTGTATATGTTACCGACTAAGCAAGAAGTCTCAAATACGTTAAAAGACTTCATAGCTCATGTTGAAAGGAAATTTGATGTTTTGGTGAAAGCAATACGAAATGATAATGGGACAGAGTTTATGTGTATGTCTACATTTTTCCGCGACAAAGGTATTAGGCATGAGACTTCGTGTGTGGGAACTCCACAACAGAATGGTAGAGTAGAACGAAAACATAGACATATTATGAATGTCGCGCGTTCTTTAAGGTTTTAAGCGTCTCTTCCAATGGAGTTTTGGGGAGAATGTGTGTTAACTTCAACTTATCTTATTAATCGGACTCCAACACTGCTACTTGATGGTAAGACTCCATTTGAGCTTTTATACGGACGCTCACCACCGCTTACACATCTGAGAGTATTTGGGTGTGTGTGTGTTATGCACACAACCAGAATCATAAGGGAGATAAGTTTGCATCAAGGAGTATTAAAGAGATCTTTATTGGATATCCTAATGGTCAAAAAGGATGGCGAATTTTTAATCTGGAAAGTGGGAAAGCGTATACTTCACGTGATGTAGTTTTTAATGAATCAGAGTTTCACTTTGCATCGATAAATGGAGATGGAGATAGCACTGAGACAGGGTGTTTACAGAACAATATTCTGCGTTCTACTCAACCAAGAATGAAGATAGACACTAGTGTCAAAATTATTGGAGATAATGGGTTGAGTTTGGAAGCTAATGGGCATAACTTGAGTGGGCGAGAAGAGATTGGGCCTTTAATTTTCGGCCCACCAACGTCACTTATTGAAACGATGCCGTCTCTTGCATCTTCTTCTTCGTCAGTTAGAGATCGCGACGCTGAAGATTAACTGGATGTTCTAGTGTTTGCTTAGGAAACAAAGCATCAATCTCTGATTCCAAATGCCGCAAGCTCGTCGCAGATACAAGAGATAGAAGAGTCTTCGGCAGATTTGACCGGCGGGTTTGAGTTGGTGATTTCGGAACCTGCGACAGTGACGGAGATACGACTTGGTTGTGGTCAGTGTGAGAAGAGATTACCCAATAAGCTCAACGATTATGTCCTACAGACAATAGTAGCTCCCTCAGAAACTCCTACAACTCCTTATTCTATCTCCTACTATGTTGATTGTGAGAAATTTTCTGAAGGTCATAGAGCTTATCTCGCAGCTCTCTCTGCGTATGTTATTCCACAAAACTATAGAGAGGCAGTTTTAGAGAAAGTCTGGAGGGACGTTGTTGACAGAGAGATTGGAGCTACAGAAGCAAATCGAACATGGACTATCGAAGCACTTCTGAAAGGCAAAAGAGCTATTGCGTGTAAGTGGGTGTTCACGGTGAAATTGCGGTCAGATGAAAGCTTAGAAGGATATAAAGCCAGACTGGTAGCGTGTGGGAATAGACAGGTCGAGGGAACTGATTTTGATGAGACGTTTGCTCAGGTGGCTAAGATGGCTACAGTACGTTCTTTTCTTGAGGTTTCTGCATCTCGTGATTGGGAAGTACATCAGATGGATTTACATAACGCATTTCTTCATGGTGATTTGGAGGAAGAAGTGTTTATGCGTTTGCCACAAGGATTTTCAGACTATAGACTCTTCTCTTGTGTGTCGTTTACACAAGTCTATATATGGTCTTCGCCAGACACCGCGTTGTTTGTTTGCGAAGCTGACTAGTGCTATGAAAGACTATGTTTTTCATCAGTCTGTTTCCAATTATTCGTTTTTCTCTCTTGAGCAGGGAAGTGACAAATTACATGTGCTGGTGTATGTGGATGATCTGATTATTTCAGGTAATACTAAGACAATTATCAATACGTTTAAGGCATATTTGAGCAGTTGTTTCCACATGAAAGACTTGGGTCTATTGAAATATTTTCTGAGAATTGAGGTTGCACGCAGTCCAACAGGTATCTATATTTGTCAAAGGAAGTATACCCTCAATCTTATTTTGGAAGCAGGATTGTTGGCTGCGAAACCGGTGTCGTTTCCATTAGAATAGAATCAACAATTGGCTTTGGATGATGGTGCGGATTTTGGTGATGTTGCAGGCTATAGCGACTCATTGGTCGTTTGATATACTTGGCGGTTACGAGACCGGACCTTTCGTACTCGGTTCACGTCTTGTCTAAGTTTATGCAGAAACCTAAACAGGTTCATTGGGATGTTGCGATTCGAGTGGTGCGTTATTTGAAGGGGAGTCCGGGTCAAGGTATTCTTCTTCATGCTCGGATGGAGCTGAAGTTGGTTGCATGGACGAACTCTGATTGGGCAGGATGTCCGATTACTCAACGTTCTACGACAGGTTGGTTCATTCAACTAGGTGGTTCACCGATATCCTGGAAGAAACAACAGGTTGTTTCATTGTCATCTGCAGAAGCGGAATATCGGGCTATGTCTTTGACTCTTAAGGAGGTTATCTGGCTTAAGGCGTTGCTTGAAGACATGGGTGTGAGTCATTCAACAATTGTTCCTTTGTTTTGTGATAGTAAAGCTGCATTACATATTGCGGCTAACCCGATATTCCATGAAAGGACGAAACACATAGAGAAAGATTGTCATTTTATTCGTGATGCGTTGCTTAGTGGGATTATTATGACTCGACATGTTTCGACAAAAGATCAACTCGCGGATATATTTACCAAGGCGTTGGGCAAGATGGAATTCGATAAGTTCGTTGCCAAGTTAGGTGTGGCGGATCTTCACTCTCCAACTTGAGGGGGGGGGGGGGGGATTTGGGGCAATTTTTTTTTAAAAAAAAAAAAAAAAAACANTATCAAAATTGTAAACCAACCCAATTTAAAATCATCAATCTTAATTTAGAAAATTTGTATTCAAATTTAAACTAAATCCATAACTTTTAAAATAATTATATTACAATTTTATTATTTTCTAAATAAAATTTATTGCGAAAATTCAAAAAAATTATGAAGTGATAAAATTTAGAAAAATCTATAAAAGTTTATAAACAATTTATATAAACTATCAAAATTTAAGTTTAGTCATCTGATCTTTTTTTAAATACTCTACGGGTTTTGTTTCACAGTATTTCGAAAATTGAATATTATCCAAACTGAACCCATACAAGTACCCGAGGAAATCTGAAAGTTCAAAAATCTCAAATCTAAATCGATGATTTAAAAGCCTTCGGAAAGAAATGCAAACAATGTTTATGAGCAATACATGTGTTAACCATTCGATGAGATTATGATATGTGAATATTTAAATTTAACAATTTTATGTAAGTGAATTTTCAATTTTATATTATGTTACTAATAAAAGTCATATTTTCTCATAAAATCAAGTTTGAACGCGATAAATATTATTTAGAAGAAATGATTTAGTATATTATTTATACAAATATTTTAATTTTGAAATAAAATTTAAAATTCACCTTATATTAAAATTTAAGAGTAAATATTTATTTAAATTTGAATACTAATGTTTTTTTCGACCAAGTTTTTTTTTTATTAATCTTAAAATGTTAAGAGACTTGGGTATCATCATACATATTGCTGATGACCCACTCGAACGATTAAAATATGTGGTAAATTTAGTGAATTTCACTACTAACAAGGCATAACTATGGTCTATGGCGCCAATACCCATGAACATGAAGAAATTTAGGCGAAAACATATATTTTACATGTATTGTTTTCCTAACAGAAAAATAAAATATTGTGTCAAAAATAAAATAGAATCTCAAAATAGTATGATCTATCGGTTAATGTTATTTGTTTCAATGACGAAAATAAAAAAATACTAGAAACTATCAAATAAAGTGAACTCTAAAAATACTTAATTGTTTGAATTAAATTATACGTTGACGTGAAGCAAGGAAATATGCTTCCAAAATATGCAATAACAAAAAATTTCAATTGTTTGAAAAGTCTTTTTGTAACATGGCGAACTCACATTGTTTGTTGGTGACGTGTCGCAATTCTAAAATTTGCTTTTGAATTCTTTTAAATAGAAAACGTCATCTACCGATTGGGTTAAGCCGATTTTTGGCTTAAGAGAATACTCATGCAACAGCTAATATCAAAAGTAACTCTACTGAAAATCACGATATTTTATAAAACTAAAATTCTAATAAAAAAGATTTGGCCTCTACCTCATTAATGTTGATCATCAATAAAAAAAACCTAATTAGCTTAGCCCTTATTCCTTATAATTTTTTTTGCAGCCTCATTTTCCTCTTTTAGCTCTCTTCTTTCTTATGCTAGGTTTTGTTATTTATATAATATTTCATGTCTTCTGTTTCATGTTCGTAGTTTTTTTGTTTTGGTTTAACTTTTGATTTAAAAAGGGGATGTTGAATTCGAGTTGTTAATTTGTTTACGAGCTACAAAATACACTTTCAATGAAGCCTAGAGCTCGAAAAAGCTTACATGTTATGGTATTAAGGACTTCCACTTTTTTTTAAAATTTTTGTTTGTATGTTGTTTCATGACAACATCTCATTGGTCGATGATATTTTCTATAAAAAGGTTAATAAAATCAAATTTTTTTGTCGATGTTTCATTGGTCGAGGATATTTTACAAAATAGAAAAGTTGAAAACAATATCCGAGAGTTTCTTTTTTGGTAATTTCTCACTGACTTTGCGATTTGTGGTAATTTCTCATTAGTCCACAATTTCTTTAAAAAAAAAATATATCCTACTATATATTAAAAGAGAAGTAAGATTATTTTTCAATTGACATGTGTCATCCATAGGTTGGTTTAAAGATTAATTGTTTTAATTTGATTGGTTGGTTATTTTTAATTTTCAACATTTTTCTTATTTTTATTTCGACAAAAATAGATAATAAATCATGATCAACCTAATAAATGTAGATTACACAATTTAGGCAATCTAAAAAATATATGTTATTGTACAAAGTTTAGTAACTTTTTCTACAAAAAAATTATTTATTATGGTAAACAGGAAAACAAGACCGGAAATAACGTTAAGGCTAATGATCGATCATTTCATTAGTGCTCTTCTCGGGTTTGTTCTCGCATACCTAACTTTATAATTTGTGTATTCTTTCGTTCATTTCCAATCTTTTTATCAATTATTAATATGACATTAATTTTTCTCTACATGAGAAATATTTTCATTTTTATATTTTAATTTATTTTTGGATTTAAATCGGCAATGCAAGTTTGTTGCAGTTTTTCTTTTTGCTTGGTCTGTCGTATATGTCAGCAACTGTTTCTTTGCTTTGGTAAGCATGTTGCCTGCAATCACCTTCGATTTAGCCCTTATTTTCAGATAATGACAATACCATTTAACTTCTTCATTATTTATTGAATATATTATCATTGTACTCAATATAAAAAAAATCCAACGAAAGGTTACCATATATTGAAGTAAAAAGTGTTACAAATATTGGTAAAAAAGGCTAAAACTATTTCTTATTTTCGTAAACTGTAGTGTAGTATGATTATGATTTCCATTAAATTACCTTAACTACACGTGCATTCTATGGAACATTTTTTTATAGTTTTCCTGGTAAAGGATTTTGTTATAGTTTGGCGTCACATTATTAAACTTTTATTTTTCGGAAAAGAGATTAAACTCTTTTTTTTCTTAAACTTTTATTTTTCGGAAAAGAGATTAAACTCTTTTTTCTGATACAGGACATGATTATAAACTTTATTTGCTAAAACTTTATTATATTACAAGGTTTGATAGAAGGATACACAAACTAATAAAGTCCAGAATTATGTTGAATCAATTTTAGATTTACCTAGTTATTCTATCATTTTGATTTTTCAAATAGAATTAATTTGTCCCATGTATATTAATATATAGATTTTATATATACATCTAATATTAGCTTTTTATAAGGTAAATAAATATTTATTTGAATGGAAAATTTATATTACTGAAAAATTATCTCGAATTAGTTATCCTTTGAAAATACTTAATTTTTTTTCTTCAGGACTGAAAAGATAAAGAATCTAAAGACTAAGGCAGGAATGTTGAAGGTAATGGGAACTCTAATATGTATAAGTGGATCATTGTTCCTGAGAGTGTAAGCATTTTCATTTATAACTCTTGTTTAAAATTTATGCCAAAACAACTAAACGTTAAAACGTTGTCGTTTTGTTATGCGTAACAGGTTGAGCCGGTGATGAACTCTGAGGAGACTGAGAGAGTCGGCGATGAAGTAGATGGTGGAGTGAATGAATCAAACGGTGGAGATGAATGTTACTATGAGGGAGATAAATTGTATTATTTTGTTGTTTTTAACTAAGTAACAAATAACTGAATTTGTAATCTTTGAAAAATGCTAAGTTAGACATAAGTTACTGTCAAAATTAAAGCTAATAATATGAAAAAGTTGGTTTTAGTAAATTTTGTTTTTGTGATCAAATAACTATACTTATTTAATTTTAACAGTATTATTTTATTGTTTTAAACTAAGTAACAAATAATTGAATTTGTAATATTTGAAAAATGCTGAGTTAGACATAAATTATTGTCAAAATTAAAGCTAATAATAAGAAAAATTGTTTTTAGTAGACTTTCTTTTTGCGATCAATATGAAAAAATATTGCCAATATGAAGAACGAGATATTTAAAAAAAATAAAATGTTGTTCATAATAGGAAAAGGGTATAAATAAGAGAGGTGTCAAATAAATAAAAATAGACTAGGTGGGTCGTCCGTATCCGGTGCGGGCATGCAAAAATTAAAAATTTTAGGACAAATTAATATTGTTTGTAGGGATAGAAAAATGGTTATTCGGTCCGTTTCAGTTAATTTGATTATCGGTTTGTTCAGTTAGGAGAATTAAGTAACCATTTGGTAACCGAACCATTTTGGTTCGGTTAGTGATTGGTTAATTAAGGTGTTAATTAAAAATAGGATATTTCGGATTTTTTCGGTTATTTTTCCGGGTACTTCAAGTATTTTTGGATATTTCATATATTTTGGATATTTTTGTATTTTTCAGTTCGGATAATTCTGATAATTTTTGGGTAATATAGATAATTTTATATATTTAGTATAAATATTTATATATTAATATAATATTATAAGCACATAAATTTGTATTTCAGTTTTTTTGTTAATCGTAACAACCACGTTTAGGTTCAGTTACTGTTTTCTGTTCCGATATAAACACGATATAACGAAAACCGTAAACATAAATGCGGTAGTTTTTATTAACCAAAAAACTGAATATATAATATTA
>OVAN01004186.1:0-26582 GCA_900406275.1 Anastatica hierochuntica
TCATGTAAAACTTTTCTTTCCCTTTTGTTATTTAAATAGAAAAAGCTTTAACAAAAAAAAAAAAAAAAACTTTGAGATAATTTTTTTTTTCATCTAACGGATTTTATTGAGATAACCCAAGGTTAACATACACAAAGCCGGCAAAGCTGTTAAATTTTTCGGAGTCAAAAGCCGGCAAAAGTATTAACTTTTCCGGAGCCAAAAGTCGGTTTAACCAAACACCGGAGAAACTAAAAACGAGAGGCTATAATCCAAAAGTTTTAAAAAGTCAATTACGGCAAATCGAAATAAAGATAGCCAAAAAAAGAGAGAAAGAAAGAAGAAATTGAAGCTTAGCTAGCTACCAAAGCAGAAATTATTGAGAAGAGAGAGGCACTCATTATACTGCTTTGAGATATAAAAATGTTGTTTTAAAAAAAACAATCAATTCGTTTTTAAATAATATTGATTTTTATATATACCCTTCGAAGGGTTTTCACTGAGAGAGAAAGGTCGATTCTTTCTCTAAGTAGCAATTCGATCCGTTTTCGGTTGAGCCCGAGAATTGTAGAAAACTCCGTCCCCTGTTTAATCTCTCCGGCGAGCTCCGGCAGCCATGTACGGCGGAGGTGGGTTTCTCTTCGAACCCTTGAATTGCTTTTCCTGTTCCTCTCTTTGGGGATTCTCTCGTTGAAGTTTGAATCTTTTTTGGTTTTTGCGTGGTGGGTTTTGTTTCACAGATGAAGTTTCAGCTATAGTTGTTGACTTGGGTTCGCACACTTGCAAAGCTGGTTACGCCGGCGAAGATGCTCCCAAAGCTGTCTTCCCTTCCGTAAGCCTCGCTTCTCATTGTCTCGATTCTAGCATTTGATGTCGCTAAAGCTTTCATGGTGAAGCTGTAGATACGCCCTTAAGTTTCTCGTGTCTTAGATATGACTTACTCTTTAGACTTTTTGTGTTTATTAGGTAATTGGGGCAATAGATGGCGTAGAGGCAATGGATGTGGATGTTGATGCTACTAAGACGAATTCGAATTCCGACGATACAAAGACCAATGAGTCGGAAAAAGAAAAGGCAAAACGCAAACTCTATGTTGGATCTCAAGCCTTGAATTACCGCCGTGATCATATGGAGGTTTGTTTTTAACCTCCCTCTTTTGATTAGTTTTAAGTTTGTTGATTGGTTACTAAACTACAGATTGCATTTTGTATCACCAGGTACTGTCACCTATCAAAGATGGCATAGTTTCTGATTGGGATTTAGTGGATAACATATGGGAACATGCTTTCAGGTAACCCGTATAGTCGTATACAAGCATTAGTTTTTCTCATATTCGTTGTTTTGTTTGAAAGTCATCTCTAAAATGTTTTTTTTTCAATCATTCAAGGGGTTGTCTGATGATTGATCCTAAGGAGCACCCCATGCTGCTAGCTGAGCCTCCTTTAAACAGTCAACAGCAGAGAGAAAAGTCCGATTTTTTTATCTGCTTATATATATATCTTTTGTCGTTGGATATTGAGTCATTTTTGGAGTGTGTTACTGATTTTCTCGGTTATGTGCTTGACAGGGCGGCGGAGCTAATGTTTGAAAAATACAAAGTTCCTGCGTTGTTTATGGCCAAGAATCCTGTAACTTCCTCTACCCTGGTCATCATTTTTTTGGATAAATTATTACATGAAGATTACTGTAATGTTTGTCTCCAGCCGGCTGCGGCTCTTGTGTAACCAGTTGTCTAACTATCTACATGATTTTGGCGATGTTTTGGTGCTAGGTTCTCACGTCTTTTGCTACTGGGCGAGCTACTTCTTTGGTTGTTGACTGGTGATACTTTTGTACTTTCAAACTTATTTAACTTTTTCCCTTGCATATCGAAGCTATTGATGTTCCAAATCTGTCCTATTTATGGTGTGGAAGTCTAACTTGTTTCTTTTTGATGCGATTGATCTGAAAGCACTGATGGCACTTTCTTCCTCTTACTAATGTTCACTTTATTATATTCTAGTGGTGGAGGATCGACAACTATTGCCCCAGTGCATGATGGTTATGTTCTTCAAAAGGTATTTGTATTACTCGATTTGATAAGAATTCAGGCTTTATGATTCTAGTTTGGGTTTTCTGCTGTATGAGAAATTTCCCATGTTTTATTTTCAAAGTGTCATCTGCAGTTGATATAAATTATCGTTCATGCGAATTTTGAATATGGTTACTTTTACAGCGTTGGTGTAAATTTCACATTGATTTCTATCCTCCAATTGTTGACCATGGTTTTGCAGGCGGTTGTATCATCTCCAATTGGAGGGGAGTTTCTCACTGACTGCTTACTGAAAAGCCTGGAGAGTAAAGGAATTACAGTAAGTTAAAACTTGTTTAATACTGTTCTTTACCTTTTGAGTCAGTTTACCTGAGTTTTTTGCTCGTCATTTCTTTTGCAGATAAGACCTAGATACTCCTTCAAGAGAAAGGAAGTACGAGCAGGAGAATTCCAGGTGCATATGTGGATCCCTGCATAAAACTACTATTTGAGTATTATTTAGTTATTGAGAGAGAAAGAGATGTTTTTGAAATTGATTGTGTTGATCTTTTTACCGGGCAATGGGACAGCGCAATTGTAGGATTTGTTTCATCAGAATTAGGATAGTTGAAACTCGGAATTTTCTTAGAGCTTTTTCCTTATCGTTGGAGTTTAACCGTCTTTTATTTCTTCTCTTTGAATCCTAGCAGGTTGAAGACGTTGGTCTTCCTGACACCACGGAAAGCTATAAGCTCTTCTGCCAGGTCTGTAATTGATAATGAGGCCCTGTTTAAAAATTTATGTTGTTTTGTAACTTGATGATGTTTTCTCAACAGAGGATGATAGTGGGTGATATCAAGGAGTCTATTTGTCGGGTTCCTGATACTCCCTATGATGGTATCTTATGTTCTTGTCTTTCACTGGTTTGATAAATTTGCTTTTTTTTAAAATTTGGAGTGGTTTGATAGTTAGTCTTAGATTACTGATCTGATGTCTTTATATGCAGAAAAATCATATGCAAACATCCCAACTACATCGTACGAGCTTCCTGATGGCCAGTAAGCTCCGGTTTATATTTCTATTGCAGTTTTTTTGTGCCTCAAATATACATGCTAGAATTGTTTTTGCTTTCCATGTACAGTGTTTGTGGTTGGTTTTAAGACAAAAAGTTTCCGCTATTTTGAACCTTGTTTGGTAAAGTTCTTTAACGATTAGCATAAAAGTTCAGAAGACTCAGACATTGCTTTAGAAACCTGTGTGGAATAGAATATGATATGAAATTGATAAAGAAAAGTGCTAGCTTCGTTGAAGACATGGAGCTGAACCATTGCTTTTTTCAGTCTTTGATTTCTTATTAAACATGTCTACTGCAGGACGCTCGAGATTGGTGCTGATAGGTTCAAAGTTCCTGATGTGATGTTCAACCCGTCCATTGTTCAGGTACAAACCTCTGCACCGTTAAAGCACAATTAATGACTTAGAAGTTTCTGTAGACATTTTGTTTCTTCTCATAAGCTGTTTCAAGCCTCGAATTGTTTGTCAAAGGTTTAATTAAGTAACTCTACGTGTTTACTGGAATCTGCCAGACTATTCCTGGAATGGAGAAGTATGCAGACATGATTCCTTCCGTTCGTGGGTTGCCACATATGGTACATACATAGTCTTGAGTCACTGCAAAACTTTCATTTCTTTACTGTCTAGCTCCACTCTTCATTTCATTAACTTGTACAGGTCATGGAGAGCATCAACAAATGTGATGTAGATATCCGGAGAGAGTTGTACAGTAGCGTGCTGGTAAAATTACAATCGATTTTTACTGTTAAATTCGTATAGTTTTAACTGGATGTGGATGATATTCGTTACTTTTCTTCTCTTGCTATGCTAGCTTGCTGGTGGCACATCATCAATGCAACAGTTGAAAGAACGTCTCGAAAAGGACCTGATCGAAGTTCGTGTCCTCTCCCTTTTTCTCTCAGCTTGCAAATTTTTAAGATGGGTAAAAAAATTGCTCATCATCCTCAATCTTTCGTTTCAGGAGTCTCCTCACTCAGCTAGAGTTAAAGTGTTGGCGAGCGGTAACACAACAGAAAGAAGATTCAGGTTGGACATAGTTCACTACATTCTCATTGCTTAATACAAGACAGATGTAGTAGTTCCCAAAACCATTGATTGATCCTTACCCGGCAATGTCGTGTTTTTTTATATAATGTGTCGCAGTGTATGGATAGGAGGGAGTATATTGGCATCACTCGGCTCATTTCAGCAGATGTGGTTCTCCAAATCCGAGTAAGTTTCTCATTCTGTTTTAGCGCTTTCCATTGATCAACGACTCGCAAAAGAAACTGATTGTAAGGTACTTTGCTAACAAATGAGCTCTGGAATGATTAGGTACGAGGAACATGGTGCTTCTTACATTCAAAGAAAATGCCCTTAAAAGCAGCTTTCGGATTCTATTGAACCTGAAAAAAACAAAACTAGTGTGTTAATTTCATGGTTCATTGTTGTTGTTCTTGTTGTGTCGAAGGTTTTAAAAATTCTTGGAGGTGTGAGTTAGTTTATTAACAGACATTTTAGTGCTATTTTTAAAAAATTAATGTCAGATATTTTTCTTATCATCAATTTGTTTCAGATATCAAGCTTATGAAAACACAGGTACATTTTAAAAAATAATTTTACTCAAACTAAAAATAATATTTAACGTGGTATAATAATATTTAATTTATTAGAATATTTTATTATTCCAGTATAGAAAAAAAAGAAAAAAAATATTTTGTTATTCCAATATACATATACACATTTTGTTTTTGACATCAACGTATACACATATATAGTTTTAGAATTAGCTAAGAAAACAAAGTATTTAATTAAAAACAAAAACCATCATTTTCACAAAAAATTTAAATATATTTTGTTTTCAGATATAAAATAAAATATAATTTTTTAAAAAATAATCATATTTCTTTATTCATATTTTAAAATAAAATTTTTACAAAATACAAAAAGAATCATAAAGTGATAAAATTAAAATAGCCTATAAAATTATATTAAAAAGTATATAAAAATTTAAGTTTAGTCTTGTGATGTTTTCTAAAACAAAAAACCGCAACGAGATTTGTTTTATGATATTTCGGATGTCGGGTGTAATTTGAACCAAATATGTACTCGAACGTACGAGTATCCGAAAAAAATCCGAAAATTTGAAAATCTTAAAACTTTAAACTTAAACGAAAAAATCCTAAAATTCTTAATTTGAACTAAAATCCGAAAGTCGAAATAAACAGAAATTCCGAACCGATACTCGAAAAATCTACACATGACCCATCATAAATTAAATACACAAAAATTAAAAAAAAAACACCCGTGCTGCTCTGCTTAGTTATTTGTAGGAACTTTTTTATTTATTTTAATGTTAAATTTTATAACGAATAATAATTGACTTACAGTCGTAACCCCTTATCACATAATATTATACAAATTACTTAAAACTGTCGATCGAGTTCGCCTTCAGACGGGAGAACTAATTCAAAGCTGCCTCAGAGAGGTTCTCGACGAAGAGCTGGCAGTATCCGGCATCTTGGTCGGCTTCATTGAATTTGGTCCGACCCATCGCAATGCAGAAAGCGGTCATGTAAGCTCGGGGATCTGTCTTTCCCTCGTAAGGCGCAATCTTGAGTTTGATGCTTGGGATAACGGCCCCTACTCTCCGGCTTGTGAAGGGAGTTCGCTGAGTTTCTTCGATGACTCGGTGAACCTCCGGTGTCGAGCTGGTAGCCTTGTGAATCTGAGACTGCATAGTCCGGAGCTCGACGGTTGTCTGGGCGAGTGTCTGTTTAAGAGTCTGCAGCTCGGGGTCCGTATGGGCAGACACCTCTCCTAGGGCTGAGTCCTGCTAGCCTTGGTTCTGATCGCCCGACCTCCGGTCAGCGGGGATCGCCCTGTCGCCAGGTCGGGTTTCCAGAGCACGGAGTTCTCGTGGGGAGATCGGGGCGATAGAGTTTATCCTCGCGAGCTGAGCTGCCTGGGCTTGCGCCAACTCTTCTAGCCATTGGCTTGACTGCCGATCTTGTTCTTCTTGTCTCGCGGTCCGTTCTATCAGCAGGGCGAAAATAACCCGCATGTTGCCGCCTGAACATCGAGAGTTGGGTACACTTGCTCCTGCTCCTGAATCCTGGTCACCTGATTGGCGTTGTCACCGTCATGAGCTCCTGGGAGGGTTGGGCTGGTTCGTCAATCGGCTCCGTTGTTGCTTGACATGTTGCCCTGAAAGCAAAAAAGAAAGAAAAAGAGGCACGGATATCTAACCAAACGCACACTGACTTACGTGGAATCTGATGTAGCAGCGCGGAATCCCCCCTCCTTCTAGCGCCAATTGTTGGATCCGAAATCCACACGGAATATAGGGTATGCGATTTGCGATTATGTATGAGAAAGAAGTTGTATTTTATTTTATTTTGAGCAGAATTTTTACAATGTTTGCAAGCTAAGTGTTTTCAAAGAAAAATTTGATCCCTCTTTTTAAGCTCCTCCTCTTTCTTTTATACCCCTCTTGTCTCGTAACCCCCGAATTAATGCGTATTAATTCTCCTTATTTATGTCGATTCTTCAGTTTTTATTTCCCTTTAGCTTGAATTTGTTGGGTTTCCCTTTCCCTTTTGCGTTTTGGGTCGAATGTTTCTTAATGGGTTTCAGCGGCCCATTAACACCTTGGCTCTTCAATCGAATCTTGGGTCGGTTTACTCCAAACCAAGCACAGCGGGTAGCACCTCCACCACTAGTGTGTTAATTTCATGGTTCATCGTTGTTGCTCTTGTTGTGTCGAAGGTTTTAAAAACTCTCGGAGGTGTGAGTTA
Organism: Anastatica hierochuntica; assembly: GCA_900406275.1. NCBI lineage: Eukaryota > Viridiplantae > Streptophyta > Magnoliopsida > Brassicales > Brassicaceae > Anastatica > Anastatica hierochuntica. The sequence goes on from OVAN01004186.1 coordinate 6,841, forward strand.
GTTATTTAACGGACATTTTAGTGCTATTTAAAAAAAAAAATTAATGTCAGATATTTATATTGTCATCAATCTGTTTCAGATATCGAGTTTATGAAAACATAGGTACATTTTAAAAATAATCTTACTAAAACTAAAAATAATCTTTAACGTGGTATAATACGTAAAATGTCATCTATGATATTTAATTTATTAGAATATTTTGTTATTCCAGTATGGAAAAAAAAATATTTTGTTATTCCAATATACATATACACATATATAGTTTTAGAATATTTTGTTATTCCAATATACATATACACATATATAGTTTTAGAATTAGCTAAGAAAATAAAGTATTTAATTAAAAACAATAACCATCATTTTCACAAAAATTTTAAATATAATTTGTTTTTAGATATAAAATAAAATATAATTTTTTAAAAAATAATCATATTTCTTTATTCATATTTTAAAATAAAATTTTTACAAAATACAAAAAGAATCATAAAGTGATAAAATTAAAACAACCTATAAAATTATATTAAAAAGTATATAAAAATTTAAGATTAGTCTTGTGATGTTTTCTAAAACAAAAAACCGCAACGCGATTTGTTTTATGATAATTCGGATGTCGGGTGTAATTTGAACCAAATATATACTCGAACGTACGAGTATCCGGAAAAAATCTGAAAATTTGAAAATCTTAAAACTTAAACCTTAAACGAAAAAATCTTAAAATTCTTAATTTGAACTCAAATCCGAAAGTCGAAATAACAAAAAATTTCGAACCGATACTCGAAAAATCTACACATGATTCATCATAAATTAAATACACAAAAATTAAAAAACACTCGTGCTGCTCTGCTTAGTTATTTGTAGGAACTTTTTTATTTATTTTAATGTTAAATTTTATAACGAATAATAATTGAGTTACAGTCGTAACCCCTTATCACATAATATTATACAAATTACTTATATGGCATAATGAAACTTAAAATACTTAATATTCGTATAAAGAGAAAAAAGGAAAACTATTTGGACTGATCTTCATTGAATGAGTAGCGTGAATCTCAAGTGTTAATCCAAAGAACGCGTAGACACATAAACTATATATAATAAGAAGAGCTTAAACACAAAGAAGATCTCTGTGTCTTTGTTACATTACAACTTTGAAACCCTTTTTTTTCTAGAGAGATAACAATTTACATGGCGATCGTACGCACGAAGAATATGAAAAGGAGAAAAACTTTGTTGTTGCCTTTGATTAAGAAGAAGCAAAATAGTAGCAACAGTATCGAGGAGATAACTAAAGCCTCTTTCAACGCCGCCCTTCTTAAATCATCCGCGGATAACAACCGCAACCGCAACCGCAACGACGACGGAGGAGTAAGCAAACCTTCATCATCGTGGGTCAAATCTCACTTCCTTGGAAAAGGCTCATACGGTTCTGTTTATCTCGCCACAAGTAAGAGCGGTGAAGACAAAAGGACTGTGGCGATTAAATCTGCTGAGTTTTCACGCGCTTCGAGTCTCATGCACGAAAGAATTATCTTATCCCGTTTGGATTCTGTCTTCATCGTTCGTTGCTATGGCGATGAGGTCGAGAAGAGTCTACTCGGCAGCGGGATGAATTACAATTTGATTCTCGAGTATTGCTCTGGACAAAGCATCGCCGACTTAATGAAGACCAACGGAGGAGGAGGATTGTCAGAGAAAGATGTTAAAGTATTCGCTAGAGACATCCTTTGTGGTCTCCACCACATCCACAGCCAAAGATTCATCCATTGTGATATTAAACCGCATAATATCTTACTATCCCGGGTCGATAACCGGATAAGACATACCGGATATTTAACCAAGATTGCGGATTTCGGTTTGGCAATGCGAAAAGGTTCGTTCGGGTACGGTAACGGAAGGGGTCACAAGAGAGGTACCACTAGGTACATGGCTCCAGAGCTTATAACTCATGGGATTGTGGACTACGGTGTTGACACGTGGGCTTTCGGATGCACGGTCTTGGAGATGCTAACCGGACAAGTAGCATGGGGAGAGCACGGTGGTGATCTTGGTTCAGAAGATTTGATGCATCTCATTGGTTCAACCGATTTCATACCATATATACCGGATTGGTTGTCTGAAGAAGCACAAAATTTTCTAAGTAAATGTTTTGTTAAGGACTCTCGTTGGAGGTGGAGCATTGGTGCACTCATTGACCATCATTTTCTCAACATGGATTAAGAAGAAGAAGAAGAGTCTCATAACGGTTTTGTATATGATTTGATTGAATAATGATTTCGAGTTTCTGATTTTCTATTAGTTTTAACAGTTGCAGAATCAATTAGTAGTCTTTTTGAGTATCAAATGTATTATTTGATATTTGATGTGTTAATGGCATTAGAGCTTAGAAAATGGTTTAGTACTTTTAATTTTACTTGCGATGGTTCAGTGAGATTCAGGTGTTGTTGTTGATGTTTCCTTCATTGAGTTTTGAGTATGCACATTTGGATATTATACAAACTAGAAACAAAATACAAACAAAAAAGGAGAAACATATATTATACAAACTTTGTATGTTACAACTAAAATATGTAAGAGATTGTATTGTATGTATTGAGGTTTTCTACAAAAAAAAAAAGACACATATGTATACACCTATATATATATATTTTTTATACTTAATGCTGATTCAGACAAATAAAAAGATTCAGCAAAAAACACTTCAAAAGTTTTGGAAGACAGTATGGTAGAAAAAAGGAATATGATTAATTGGGGAGCATCAACCTCAAATCCTACTCTTGAACATGGGGAGGCAAAGTTAAAGGCACATTCAAACGTCGTATACAGGTAGTCTTTCTTCGATGGCTATTCGACATATCGGACATTTTCTACACTTTTCGGAACAAATTCTGCAAACAAAACAATACCATATGAACACGACATTGAGTCGGGCTATGACCACATCATAAGCATTTCATACTTCTCTGTCCAAGAAGTATTTGTTCATATGATTTCAAGTTGTATCGATATTTCCTGATGAATCGACTGACAGATGCATAAAACTAAGGAAAAATCAGTGTGTACTATTGTACCTGCAGAGAACACGGTGTCTACATGGAAGCAGTACCAAACTGATTTCTTTTTCAAAGCAAACTCTACACAGCACTTTCTCCTGAAGTAAAAGAGACATTCGAAACAGGATTAAGCCAAAGAGAGAAGCAAAACCGGTAGAGGAAACATCGAAAAGGATAGAAAACCATCACCAAACTAGTAATGCATATGCACGAGCTTTTAGAAAGTAAACAAATTACATTTTGCAGTCTTTCATATTCCTGCTGGCTGAACTTTGTGATTTCGGTTTGTTCACCAAGAGCTGCTTGAAGCCTCCACACCTAAAGAGCATCAAATTAGATAGAATGTTAAAAACCCTTAACCATTACTGCAACTAGAAGACACGAGATCCGACAAAAAAGAGAACCTAGAGTTGGTATCAGCATTGAGCTGTCAATGGAAAATGCAAGAAAAAGAAGTAAAGCTACCTCTTCAGCAAGATCTTCCTTCGGCATTTTCTTGACTATCTCCGGCGGATGACCACTGAAGGTATTGTAACTGCACCGGCATATTATCATGAATCTTCAGTGTCCAATAACATTGATTTTTAAACCATATGAAAGGTTGAACTACACTAACTAACCCTGATTCTCGATCAATGTACAGTCGAGCTTGCTCCTCCCGGCTTCCTTCATCAATCGACCACCAACCTAATAGCCTGAGCAGGTAAGAGCATCACTGAATATTGTTAGTATAAAATTTTGTAAAATCAGAACCTTTCGGAGAAACAGACAACCGTTTTATGTGTGTGTCACCTGGAACCGTGGTGCAAGAAACCCAAGCAATCATGGGCTCTTGACGAAAATCTAAAATACAATCCCGAACCAGCTTCCCCGCGCAGTAAGACGACGATCTTCTCTATTAGTTTAGATGAAGCAAAAAGAACACCGAGGCCTTGCAATAGGAATAGTGGAGAAAACAGGACAGGGATAGATAAATCCTTAGCTCTTTCAGGAGTCCCCTGAAAGTCCAAATCACCGGCCTTTTTGGTAATGTCCAAAGATGATATAGTAAAACAGAGATACATGTAGTGTTATACCTCTAGATGCATGCAAAGGACAACTTGAAATACAATGACGGGAATTTTCAACATGTGCCCACCAATATCTTGTAGACCACATAATCTATCTTGGCGACTATCCTCTTCTGAAGCAACCACGAGGCCACTGTTCCAGTCAAGATATCTAATAGTGGTAGAAGAGGAACCCGTTTCTCGGGCGCGTGAGCTTCTATGGATCACTGGGTTGGACCATTTGGTACAAACAAGAAAAGCAAAGCACTCCGCAATTCTACAGACAAAACATTTTTCATATATTACACTTCATTATTTTTCCACCAACGCATAAATAATGAATGCTTCTTAACCAAAGAAAGACAATGCATACCCAAAATTTATAAATAAATCCCACCAGCTGAGAGCAGCTAAATCGCCTGTGTATTTAAAATGAAACAAGGAGGGACCGATAAGAAGGAATGGAACACAGTAACTCCATCCATAACATGAGTGTGAAAGATAGGACTTCAGTAGACAAAAATCAAGTAAGACAACTGTTTAGTCAAACATTCGAGTGACGCACCAGTAAGCTTTAGGAGGGTAAAGAATGAAGCAGCTAACGTGAACACCATGGAAATAGCAACCCAGAAATGCTGCAGGCAACACAAAAAAAAAGCATCTAAATGTTAAAAGTACTGACCAGCTTTCCGTGCACACTAACAAAAGATTTTCAAAAAAAAATCTCCAATCTCATGTTTGTGGAAGCTGGAAAACTACATAAACTGGTCAAAAGGTTCTTCTTTGTCGTCCGTTGTGTTATTGGAAAAATAGTGACTGTTTGTCAATCATGTTCGACAACGAGATCTTGCTTAAATACTTTTCACATATTGCAAATTCAAAGATTATACGAGCCTAAAGCAGCTGAATCAATCTCCCTCAACAGTATGATCAAGCCTTGAAATAATTCATGCAACAAATGTGGACTTACAGGAAGTGCCTCCCATATTGCTTCATCATTTAAGCTGTCGTCATCTCCTGGCATCAATGCTCGACACATTCTGAAGATAAAGCTCGCAGTAATTAGGAACTTTAAATTTATATGATCAGTTAGGTATGTGTCCAACGACACAGAAAACGAATATCTTTGTTTGAGAAGTTAACGAAGCAAAGTACTTAAAACACTTAATATTTCAATACCTTAAATTGTCTATCAGTATTGTTACTTCAAATGCCACTAACGGTAGAAAGGCAATCTTCAAACTCACAGCTGGTGGCCAACTAGCTGCCATTTAAGATAGAGGAGGTAACAATTCGATGAAATGGGAGAAAATGGGAACATTTTTTATGCAGAATCAAGAAAATTGTAACACAAAGACTACTTTATGTCCTCCAACTTAACCATATGCATCCTCCGAAATTAAATGGTAGAAAAAGAGACTAAACCACCTAAACAAACTTGAAGGTATATGACATCTGAAGGTAGAGGTTAATTACCATAAGAACTCTCGAGGTATATACAGAGAAGCAGTTCGAATGCTACAAGCAATGGTGTTGCGACAACAGCATGGCATGGAGCCCACTGTACACAAAAAGGGGATCATAAGTATACCATAGTATTATCAGTGGAAAGACCATAAGAACAACTTCGAGTAATATTTTGCTGAAAGAATAAGTAGAAAAAGGAAACATACATGTCGGTTACGGGGAGCAACAGGAGCAGGAAGAGAGAACCTTCCTCTTGCAACAACAGCATGAAAAGTCCACAGCGGGAAAAATACCATCCTTACATAAACCACCAAACAACAGAATTTTTTAAAGATCACTAAACAGAACAGTCCTAAGATTCTCCAAATATCAAAACTTGATGCAATCATCAATGAACCAACTCCTTTTGATTTCTTGACATGAACTCAAGTCATTAGTAAACGCATACATCTAAAAGATGAAATTTACCAATGAGAAATGCATACATATACATCAAGTTCCAAAAACTGCAACAACTATTAATCAGTCATTGGTTAAGTTTTGCTTTAGTGAAAGTTTTTTTATTTTGATCAAAAGAACAAAAACAGACAAGCGAAATCGAAAACTGTTTTAGGAAATGATATGTAATCTTCTGAAAGAGACAATCTTTCGCTTCGAAATTTCAACGACTCACTCCAAATCCTCAGATTATGAATCAAAGGGCAAAGATTGTTAGTACCCAGAACGAGAAATTCGAAATTGAACCAATCAGAACCCACAAAAATTTGATTCATGCAATCAATTTCAGAGAATTGAGACTCAAAAGCGTTGTGGTGGATAAGAAGATGAGAACGAGAGAGAGAGAGATAAGAGAAACTAACCACCATGAGCAAGCGACGGTGTGATCGAGCTTAAGAACCAACAAGAGCGTGAAACAAAAGAGTAAGCTATGAGCCGCCAAGGCTTGTATCGACTTGAGCACTCTCCTACAACTCATCCCTCTCTCTCTCTCTCTAAAGAAGAATTTTCTCACTTCGAATTCATCTCTATGAAAATCTCAAATCTCTCAATTTCACTTTCTCTCTCTCTCTCTCTAGAATCGAGTAATTGGAGAAAACGCCATTCGAGAAATGCTGCAATGTTTTTAATGGACCCTCTGATTCTTCTTCTTCTTCTTCTTCTTCTCTCTCTGTTTTTGTTTTATTTTTTTTAAAAAAAAGTTTATTTGCAAAAAAGAAAAATAAAAATAATTACTATTATTGCCTTTCCTTGGGATTCCTTATTAGCTTTGCTTGCACGCCAAATTTAAAACGCAAACGCGCTTTAACATCACTTTCGGTAACTATATATTACTATTAATAATTTATATATAATCTTTAAATATCTTAATGGGATTAAGAATCGACAGCTCGGATATTAAGGAAAACAAGAGCTTAATGTTAGGTTCGGTAACCGCATTAGCGTATTTAATGCGTTCTGATGTTTAACAACAACAAAAAGTACTAATGGATAAGGATTCATTTAACTAAAAATTTAAGATATGATTAATTTTCCCGGTTATATTTTTACAAATTAAATGGTTTTTATGTTATTAGGTCATGTTTAATCCTGACTAATCAAATTTAAACTACATTTTTTTAGTGTTGACAAAGAAACTTTATTTTAGTTTTGGTTGATATGTTTCAGTTTTTAATAAAATTTGTCATGTAATGAAAATTTGTAAAATATCTTTAGGATTTGTTGTTACTCACTCCGTTTCGTTTTACATGATGTTTATGAGATTTTTTTGTTTTCAAATAGATGATGTTTTCACATTTTTATGCAAAATTTTAATGTTATTTGATGTTTTTGACTATTAGTATTCTGCAATTTGATTTTCTATTGTTTGAATTAGATGTGATAATATTATTTTTTATAGAAAAAAAATAAACTGAATAAAAGTTAATGAATCCTTAATTAATGTGCCGAAGGCAAAAACATCAAGTAAAACATATTCTCTCTGTTTAGCAAAAAGTGTTACATTTTTCACACAAATTAATAAAACTGTTAAAAAGTCATATCTATCCTTCATTAATGTATTAAAAAAAATTTCTCTCCATTTAATATAATAAAACAATGAGGTTAAAATTGTAAGTTTTTTTTATTAAATTTGCATCAAAAATGTAAAACGACACTTTTTGTGAAACAAAACAAAAATATTAAAATGACACTTTTTAAGAGGGAGTATGAAGTATCAGACATTCAAAATTCGGATGACGGCGATTTCGTATCAGATCTAGGGTTCCTTCGCCGGCGGTGAAGGCGGATGGTTTCACTGGCTGAACGGCAACAGCGGTTGGGTGTCTTTGGGTTGATGATCGAGTGTCGAAGGTTTCTTAATGGAGAGGAGCTCCGGTTTAGGAAAGGTGATTTCCTTAGGGATTTTGGGAATTTTTTGGAAGATGTTTCTAATCGGATCCTGTATGAGATCGAAGATTCAAGGCGATTAAGGGAGGTTTGGCAGGAGAACTCTCTTCATTTTCTACGGATTCTCAGTTGGGGAAAGCTATCGATTCTGAGCAAAGATATGGCAAACGACAAGGATTGGTTCTACTTAGATGATGTAGTCGTCGGTGATGGAGATTGGGCTCAGAATCTTCTCGCGATATCAAGCTTCTGGGTTAAGCTCCTAGTCTTCTTGTTTGTGACAAGAGATTCGCGAGTATGTCGCTACTCTTTGGTCTTGACTTGGTTTGCGACATGGACACAGAACAAAGATCTAAAGGCACAAGTTTGGTCTCATATGAGATTGGGTTTCATGGTGTTACTTTGTTGGTTTATGCAGAGAATTGCATCGAGATCTTCGGTTGGTTGCAGAACCGATGGGCAACTATCTTTTGAAGTGAATCTTGCTATCGTGAAGTTGGATTCAAAGATAAGCAGCTTGGTGGTGCTAGAAATTGCGGCTTGGTCCTCAAACCGAGCATGGTTCTGGGTTGATTGGAGAAGTTTAGCAATTTTTACTCAGTTCTTACTAGTCTCAATCCTTCGGTGTATGGTTTTCAGTTGGTTGCTAGTGTTGTTGTCAGATTTGAAGAGGGCTTTTGTTCTGGGAGAAGGCATAGACGGAAGATGTAGTTTTGTGGCTGTACATGTAGATCTCCAATCATTTATATGGATACGGCAATGTGTGGTGTTGATGAGTTCTCAAATCAGGATGGTTTTCGATAGGGGTGCTAATGACGAGGTTAAGAGTAATGTTTTGCTCACGCTGAGGTGCGACGGGTCTCGACAAGGTAACACAAGTAGGTACAAAGGATCAGTGCTTGTATTTTGGTCACATAAGGGATTTTCGGTTGAGTTGAGTCACAATATGTATCAATTAGAGCAAAGTAGAGGATTTCAATATGGTTTTGGGTGGTGTTTTTACGTCTAGAGATTTTCAGACTACGTCGAGAGTCTGTCAGCCTTGGTATTTCCAAGAAAAGGATGTTCAGTCATGGGGGATCATGAAGATCTAGAGGATATAGATTTTTGGGAGGACGAACGGGTGATTCATTGGTCCTTAATGATGATGTGTTGGATCGGACGGTTTAAGGGATATGATTCTTTATCGGATGGTTACAATGGGAAGTGGGAGGTTCTCGCTGGTTCTGGAGTTGTTCCATTGCAATGACGTTAGATGTTGTGGGAAGATTATGATCATGGTCTCATCTTCCCGAGAGATGTTTGTGTTTCTTCATCAATGGATACAGATTGTGGTGTTTAAGGAAGTTGGGATTAATTTTCATGAAGGATATATGGAGCAGCGAGGATATAAATATAGAGGTTTCGATGGAGCTTCTCCTCTGCATCTTCAATCCATTTTGGTAGAGAGTAAAGAAGGTTACTCTTTGTTGCGGTTTCATTCAGGGTTCTTTTGGTTTCCGTTTCTGCAGATCTTTCGGGTTACTTGTACTGGCGATTTTAGTTGTGGGGGACATGAAATTGAGGAGAAGCTCTCACTTATATTTGTTAATGAGAATTCAATAAACATATTCCTTTTAAATATTATCGGAAGTTTGGGTATTTTAATTATTTCTGGTACGGAACGATATATTACGGAGAAGATGATTATTCTTTTGATTATTGTTTCTCGTCGTACGATTGGCTTTAAATATGGTGATAGCAGTAGAGGTTTGTTCAAAAGAATGAAAAAACAGATTGGTCACACAAAGGAAGATACGAGAGGACTAGTGTGTCAAAAGATAATGACAAAGAGGATGGTGGCTCTCCCGAAGCCATCGGTTCACCCGTAAAAATCATGAGTTGGAACTGTCAAGGTCTAGGGGGTGACCTGATAGGCGACACGCTAAGAAATTTATGGAATAAGTTTAGACCTGATATTGTGTTTCTCTCGGAGTCAAAGCAATTTTCTATTTATTCCGTCAATTCCATCAAAGTCTCTACAACCTTTTGGTTCCTCAACTTTTTTGTTTGTTGTAAAAAAAAACACGGAAGGGCAATATTTTTAAATAAATCACTTCTTTATTTCATTGTTTTCTGTATTTCTTTCATTCTATAGTTCAATATTTTTAGTTTCATTCCTTTCGCAAGTCGTAACTTATCCAAATAAAAAGAAAAAAAAAACTTATCCAAATAAACATCACAAAAACACTCCAATTTGCTTTATAATATCTTTTATGATTGTGACTGATGAAACAAAACTATTACATTTATCTTTTTATTTGATTAGATTTGTTGCTATCTCGTTTCCTATATGCATGGGTCAGATAAATTTCACGGAATCTCACAACTCACAAAACGTAGAAAAAAACGTACAAAGAATTTAAAATATTGATCAAAATTTTTTAAAACACTTGAATGATGAAATTAATACAACAACCTTCATAAATTCGCCACAACAGAGCGTTGACGGTGCTATAAATTATTTTTTTCAGTTAAGATGCTTTTAAATAAACAATAACTAAAACTAGAGTTTTGATCCGTGCAACCACGTGGTTTTTTTTAATAATTTTAGATATTATTAATCATGTTTAGATTTTTAGAGTATTGAATTTATAATTTTCGGTTATTTCGAGTTTCGGATTCATGTTCAGATTCAAAATTTTTAGAATTTTTAGGTATATCGAATTCTGGGTTCGATTTAGATTTGAGATTTTCGAACTTTCATATTTCCTCGGATACTCGTATAGGTGCAGTTCAGATAATATTCAATACCTGAAATATCGTGAAACAAAATCCGTTAGAATATTTTAAAAAATTATTAGATGACTAAACTTAAATTTTTATAGTTTATATAAATTATTTATAAATTTCTATAGATTTTTCTAAATTTTATCACTTTATAATTTTTTTTAAATTTTTGTAACAAATTTTATTTAGAAAATAATAATATTGTAATATACTTATTTTAAAAGTTATGGATTTATTTTAAATTTGAAAACAAACTATGTTTAAATTTGCTGAAAATGGATGATTTTAAATTGCGCTGATTTACAATTTTGATAGTGATTAAGTGAAAAAAATATTAAAATATTTTAATATGTTTGTTTGAATATGTAAATGAGTAATTAGAGTTATTTTAATTCATAATATACATTTAATAAAAAATTTAAAATATGTTCACTTTAAAAAATCACATATGAAAAAGTTTATGTCTCCCCATTTAATAAGATATATGATTTTATCAAAGAAATTCAAAACCGTAATTAATATTATGATCGGTCACAATAATGTATATTTGTGAAGTCAAAACATTATTTACTGTTGTCATTACTCTTCTAACCAAAAAGAAATGTTGTCATCACTCATTACTCACAACAAAAATATCCATACTCGTTAATTTGCATATTAAATCATTGTTTTAGTACTAAATAACAAAAACAACAATACGTTTTGTTTACCCAAAAAAAAAACAAAACACAATTATGATTAAAATGACTGTAAAATTGACAGAGCTTCTTCTTTTTTGTCAATAGACACTGTCAGTGAATCTTGTTTTCTTTTTCTTTATTTTCCCTTTAGTTTTTAGTGAAGTCGTTTTGTGTATATTTTATGTTTAACTCTTGTACATATTATTTCTTTGTCAATGTGTCACTCCCGTGTATATAGTATTTATGCTTACTCTAAGCATAAAAGCCTAGCTAAATTTGAATTCGTTAGAGTGAATTTGTGTTATAATAAAAAAAACTATTAATTAGTTTTTAGGTTTTACAAAAAAAATAATAATAAACTAATTGGGAGAATTTATAATTTTGAGTGTATTTTTTGAACAAAAAATGGGGGTAAAAGGGTAAAAAAATTGAACAAAAAATGGTGTTAATTTGTTAATCAATAGATTTTTTTTTTTTTGTTATTTGAGCTAATTTCTCAAATTGTTAAAGAGGGCTTGTGCAATATATTACCAAGCAATGCCAAATATGAAATATATTGTATTCCATGAGTTTGAACTCTGTAACTACATTTTAAATCATGCAAGCAAACCTGAACGTTTGAAAACTTTAAATATCAAAATAAACACATTTTCTACGTATTTGGAAACTATTTAAATTACAAAACAAGGCATGCACCATGCTTTACGTATGTTGGAAACAATTCTTAGTTTGAACTTATGTCCGATATTTCTTTCCAATCTTCTAGTGGCGCATTTCCCTCCCCCAACCTTGAAAATTGATGGTTCTCTTAGATTTTCATGGGCGGCAAAAATGAACCCGGTCTCTCGAAACCTATTCCGTGTTGCAGATTCGACTTACTGCATCGGCGATACTGCTCAGGTAACCATTCTTAGGAGAGTTCTTTTATTAGGACCAGAGAACCAAGAAAAATATGTTATTGGACATTTCTATAGACGCTTTGCACCTCATGAAGGGTTAGTTCATGCTGTTGTCAATAGGCTTTGGGGAATGAACTATAACATTATGAGTAAGAAGATAGGAGAATCATATTTCCTTTTCCATATCCCTCATGATAGCATCCGTTCATGGGTCTTGCATAGGGTATTTAGCATATCGATGATTGCCTTTTGTTTGTAGCACCATGGACCCCATATGCCTCCTTTGATATCCATGAAATATCAACCGTTCCAGTTTGGGTAAACCTAAAGAACATCTCTGAAAAGTTGTACTCAAAGATAAGAATTAGTCATATAGCCTCTGGATTGGGAGAACCAATGCTCACTGATAAACCATATCTAGACCCAACTCATATGGAAGAGACAAAGATATTGGTTGCAGTTGAACTCGACCAACCGTTTCCTAAACAAATTGCTTTAGATGACAAGCAAAGAAATATTTTTCTGGTGGATGTACATTACACATGGATATCGTCTGTGTGTGAAAGTTGTGGACAACTTAGACATAAGGTAAAAATATGTTTGTTGCCTCCTAATGTTCACAACTCTGCTAAGAAAACAACTGTCACTTTGGACGATATTTATGTGGTGGATGTGAATCACCTTGTAGAGGAAACATCCAATATAACTCCCTACACTGATACGCATCAGCAAGGAGCTGTCCAAGAGCAACACCCATTGATTGTTATGCATGAGAATAGTTCTTCTCCTCCAACTGATCATGAATTTCATCATAACATAGTTTTATCATCTTCATCCTCTCACACAAACCGTGAGTCTCCATGCTTTGCATTATAAGCTAATAGCAATCATACTTTCTCAGATTAGCTATAAGACCTCTCAACTCTGCCAAAAGAGGTATCTTCTTCCCCTTTCATGCATCTTTTAAACGACTTAGCAGCCACCATGGCTGCTACCAAACTACAAACTATTATGGAGAACTCTCCATCTGGAAACACAACTATGGAGTATACTCCATCACTTAAATCAGATTCTGGGATAAATCATCAAACAAATAATTTGGTTGATGACTGTCCGTCTGACATCGCTTTTCAGACGCCAACAACCATTGCAGGGACGAGTTCTATGCGAGGTGAGACAACTGAAGAGGGTGACGAAGTTGACTACAAATTAACTAGAGGTGGACGACTTATAAAACCTACTCAGAAACTTCATGAATATGAATGCAATTGGTGGTTGGGAGAGGGAAGCATTGCCATAGGAGATGTGATTCTCATTCCTTACCCTACAAGTGATTTTTACTTGTGTTTGTAGTTCTTTTCTATGTCTCCACTAAGCTTATACTAGGTATATGCTTCCTCTGCTTTGAGAGTTGCTTCTTCGGCTTTTCTATGACGGGCTTTATCATACTTTTAAAAACGGTATGTCTACTTAGGGGTGATTGTTTAAGGCTATAGAGATTTTTGTTTTATTTTAAGTTTTTAAAGTTATTATTTTCCCAATCACAATTTAACTCTCCTAAAAACACTCAAAGCTCCTTACTTTTTTCACAGTTCAATTTCTCTTTTATCTCTTCAACAATTTGTTCTTTTCTACAGTCAAGTTTACGTGACTTTTTTTTTAAAGTCACAACTTTAAAAGTTAAAACCTATAATTATTTAAATAATTTGACAGTAACAACCGATTTTAAAAGTCCTAAACAATCACCCTCTTAGTCATAGCTTGTACGTTTTTCTGAATTTAAATTGAATATCTTTTAACAAAAAAAACTTATGTCCGACATATCTCGTTTATTAAAAATAAATACGGTGAATTAATCAAACATTTTGGCAAAATATATAAACCCAAGTGTGAAGTGTTAAACCTTATGATAAGTTGATAAAAGGAAAACCTAAATAACTACGGGAGATACAAACACCAATCCTAACTTATATCAAGATGCATAGATGACAAAGAGCCCAATACATATGTGATATGTGTTTCGGCTTGGCTTATTGCACTAGATCTTTTTTTATTGAATGGTTAAAGAAAATGTAAAAAATCAGAAGAAATATCTTTTTCAATTTATTCTGTATCCACACTTTGGAGCATTGAAGTAGTTAAAAGTAATATAATTTTTAAAATGTATAAAATATAATTAAAAATTACATCGATCATATTAATCAATTAATCCATACTAGAGTTTTGACCCGTGCAATCGTACATGTTTTTTTTAATAATTTTATATACTATTAATCATGTTTAAATTTTTTCGAGTATCAAGTATATAATTTTCGGTTATTTAGAGTTTCAGATTCAGGTTTAGGTTCAAAACTTTTAGAATTTTTAGTTATATCGAATTCTGGGTTCGGTTTAGATTTGAGATTTTCGAACTTTCAGATTTTCTCGAATACTCGTATGGGTTCAGTTCGGATAATATTCAATTCCCGAAATACCGTAAAACAAAACTGTTAGAGTATTTAAAAAACATTAGATGACTAAACTTAAATTTTTATAGTTTATATAAACTATTTATAAATTTTTATAGATTTTCCTAAATTTTGTCACTTTATAAGTTTTTTTGAATTTTTGTAACAAATTTTATTTAGAAAATAAAAATATTTCAATATAATTATTTTAAAATTATGGATTTATTTTAAATTTAAAAACAAACTATATTTAAATTTGCTGAAAATTGATGATTTTAAATTGTGTTGGTTTACAATTTTGATAGTGTTTAAGTGAAAAGAATATTAAAATATTCTAATATGTTTGTTGGAATATGTAAATAAGTAATTAGAGTTATTTTAATTTATTAGATACATTTAATAAAGAAAATAAAATATGTTTATTTTGAAAAATCACTCATGAAAAGGTCTATGTCTTCCCTTTTAATAAGATAGATTTTGTCATCAAAATGTTAATTAGACCATTTTCTACATAATTTACCGTGAAGTAAAATCCAAATCTTAAAAAGTACCACAAATATCTCTATATATTAATTGAGGAGACAGAGAGAGAAAATTTTGAATTCTTAAATTTGAGTTGTCAAGCCGAGAGCGATTTGGAGAGTTATTAACCAATAAAAAATTCTAAAATTTTTATATTTAATCGTGACATTAATTATGATCTATAATAGTTAAGATATTTAATGATCTGATACATAAATTTAAACAATAAATGAATATTTAATTTGAATTATTTTTAATTATAAAAAAGATTTGCAGAAGATATTTAAAGTGGTGTGTTTTTTTGTCCTACATCGGTTGTGAATGTATAGAAGAGCAATAAAATTACATTGTACAATGGGAAAATTTAAAAAAATGGGACACTTTCAAATTAGTTTTGTCCCAATAGGATTTTAGATAAAATTTTTGTCACAATAGAATTTTAATTTTGGTAAATCCGATTATACCCCTAAAATTAATCAATTATGAGTTAATTAAAATGTTTAGATATTAGTTTATTTTTTTTAAAAAAGTTAAAAAATAGAAACGAGTTTAAAAAATCGTGGGAGAGAGAAAGAGGGTAAAAACAAAAAGAAGATATTCTTTTCTTCTTCTTGCCGTCGACAATTAAGAAAAAACAATGGATCTTTTGTTTTTATTCTTGTTCTTCTTCTTCTTATCCGAAGACTAACAGAAGAAGAGTGAGAGAGAGAAATAGACGTAAAACTCTAAGAAAACAATGGCGATAACACCACTACGATTTAGTCCGATCGGAAAGTCCTACACTCCAAGACTCTTTACCCTCCGCGCTACCGACATTGAGGCCACGGAGGAGACACAACCCGACCCGAAAACAACCTAACCCGAATCCGCCTCAGATCCCGACGAATTCGAGATCCGTACTATTCAGGTACTTATTTGTAGTCATCTCATGCTTTTTGTATGGCTAATCATATTTTTTTGCTGCGCGTGAGATTTGCATTTATTTATATAACTAGCTAGTTATGAAGGTTTAAGACTGTCTTTCTTTTATGCAATTCATCTTAACAAGGTACAATCTACATAATTTGTATGAACTGAAGCTATAAATACCTTCACATAAACGGAATGTTATTAAACAGATATCATCAATACTTGTATGTCACTTGTAGTTACAATGATCACAGGGAAAGAATAATACTACAGGGAACTGGACCAATTTTGATGGAAAGTTTGTTGGATCATCAGTCCACGTGAATGACTTCTCGACATATGTCCAAAACTCTAAAGATAGCCAAAGAATGAGATTTATAAAAACGAAACACAATCAATTTCTATTTCATAAAGTTTTAGCATATGGAGGTTCCTTTCGAATGTGCTCGATTTTTTTTCTTACCTTTCATTGACCATAATTTAATAATGGTGTCCATACCACAACTAGAAAATGGTAAATATCAAAGGGATGAAAATCCTACAAAATTTTCAAGATAAGATGGTTATTTTCATAAGCGAAGCTAACTGAATAAGATCATTTTTTCTTTCACATCCATTCTTCTTAAAGGAAATATAATAAAGAAAGGCTAACCACACTTAGAACTTTGTAGCGATGACCTCTGGCTCCAGCAAATATCATAATACATAACCGACTCTTAACATTCCACAATCGAACGGATTCATCATGGTCTGATTAAAACGTAAGACCTCTTTTTACTCGTGGAAAAATAAATGAATGTCCGAATCAAGAACCTCAAATAGATATATATACTTTGCTAGCAGTAATAACAAGTTGATGCTTCAAAGGTTGCGTATATACTCTCACAAGTTGAGGCTTCAAAGGTTGAGGTGTTTACTAGCTATTTATGAAGGTTTAAGACTGTCTTTCTTCACCAATGTTTATGGTTTTGTAACTTTTTATTAAGCGTCATTGATACAAGATTTGACAGTTAAAGGATCTCACTTTGGAGTGAGTTTGTTGTTCTACAAATGCAAGTTTTTCAAACCCTGGAATGTTATAGTAGCTAAAGACACAATTTCTCTTTTGAATCAATAGTGATGAATGTTCTCTTTCTTCAAAATTCCACTGATCACTGCAACTAGATATCCATTCACCCGATTTAACGTAGATTAGAATCATGTCGAAAAGATGATGAAAAATCAAAACGAAGAAGACGATGAAGTTGAATAAAAAAGGCGATATTGTTGAAGAAAAAGGCGATATATCGTGTGAGATAGGTTTATTAAAGATATTCTTAGATTTAGGTTTATTAAAGATAGATTTAGGAAACAGAATTATTACAATATGTAAATTTTATTTTTTCGTTATTTAGGTCTAATACGTTTTCTAGATAAGGTGGAACAATGTATAGTGGATAGAAAAACTAACCCGCATAATGCGTCACATTTGGTAATAGCCAGAATACATATTCCAGCGTTTGGTAGATCAAAGAGTAATCAGTAGAATATATATTCTAGCGTTTGGTAGACCAAAGACATATGGCTAGAATACCATCAAACGTATTCTACCAAAATTAGAAATATAAGAATTTTTTTTTACATTATATACCAAAGGTAGATCACTGTACTACACTTAGTATACAATTTCTAAACTAAGTAGATGGCTAGAATGAGTATTTTGTGCTTAGCTAGTATATTAAATAAAATATTATTTACCTATTTAATTTTTATGAAAAAAATACATAAGTAGTCTTACTTGTGTTTCTAATAGTTTACATATTTTTAAAATTTTTTAAAATTTAAATTATTATTTTTTTCATTTTGTAGGGGTATGAAATGTCAAAAATGACCAAAATTGCCGAAAATTCTATTTGGACAAATCCAAGTTGAAAGTGTCCCATTTTTCTAATTCTCCCTTATAAAATAGTCCTCCCATGCTCACTTGCAAATCATCTTCTTCACATTTTGAATGCGTTCGATTTTAATAAATTGAATCAAATAGTACCTATTTTTTGGTTCAAAAATGTTTTGAACTGAGTTAAACATAATTTCTTTCACATTCTTTAGTTTTGATTTTTTCGAGTTAAAAACGCACCGAAATCAAATCATTTAATGTTTCGATTTTCATTTAAATTTTCCAAAAAAAGATAAAAGTTTATAAATACTTCAGGTTAAAATATTTTGATGAAAATCATTTTACAATATTTTTAAAATTTGTGAACAATAAAAAAATGTTAAATTTTTAAACCAATTTCGTAAGTCCAATATGTCTAAAGCATTAAAAAATTTAAAGTGGTGTTTTATTTTATTCTACATTGTTTATAAGAGTTGTGAAGAACAATGAAATTATTGTATAAAATAGACCTTACATGTTCACTTAGAAGATATATTTTATTATATTTTATATGTTTGATTTTAAGAAATCGAACTGAATAACAATTAGTTTTATGGGTTTAAAATGATTTGAAGTGAGTTAAAAAAAAACAAAAATTTCGTATTGTTTGGTTTTTATTTTTTCATATTATAATATGCATAATGCATCAAAAGTCTCTAAAGTGGTACATTGATTTGTCCCACATCGGATGTGAGAGTTTTGAAAAACAATAAACTTGCGGTATAAAATAAATATCACATGTTCACTAAGAAAGCATCTTTTGTCAAATTTTAGATATGTTCGGTTTTAAAAATTGAATCGAATAGTAATTAATCTTTTTAAGTTCTAAAATGATTTGAATTGTTAAAACATAATAATTTTTGTATTGTTTAGTTTTGATTTTTTTCAAATTATAACTAAACTGAATCGAACTATTTAGTGTTCTCAATCGATTTTCAATTAAATTTTACAAAAAGGTAAAAAAATAAAAAGCTTTCATTTTGAAAATGAATGCGAAAAATCAGAAGTGGCGTCCATAGAAGGTTTTTAGGGAGATTTGACCAGTGGACTTCATTTATCACTAAATGTAAAAATTTACCATTGATTAACTGTAAAGATTCAAAATATACGTTCTTTCAATTAAATCGAACCAAATAAAATTAGTTTAGGGTTGTGTTAAGAGTTTAGATTTTATATGTTAGGGTTAACTATTTTGGGTTTAGGGTTTAGTTTTTTAGGGTTTATCATTAATAAGGGAATGAAATTATAAAAGACGACATTACCTTTTTATTTAATCTTAATACTATAAGTAAGAAGATTATATATCTAATAACTATATATAGATAAATTTTTATTGTGTTGTGTAACTAAAATGTCAAAAATATTTTGGGTTGTCCGATTATGCTAATAGTGTTTAAGATTTTTGTGTTTAGGGTTGGAGGTGTGAGTTAAGAGACTAGAAATTATGGTTTAGGGTTGAGTTTTTATCATTAGCGAGGCACTGAATAAGAATAAAACAGAAGACATTGCCTTTTATATCTAACTAGGGGATTTCTCCGCGCTACGCGCGGACTGTGTGACAAAAAGTATTGATTGTATATAGAATGTCGTATTCTTTTATGTGGATTGTTGGATTGTGAGTAGCTACTTTAAATTTAGTGGCATTATTTT
>OVAN01004187.1:0-26579 GCA_900406275.1 Anastatica hierochuntica
GGGAATCTCGGAGCTTTCAGATTTCCTTACGATTCCCATCTCCGAAGGAGGGAACATTCTTTCTGAGACCCCTTTCAGGCATCGATTTCGTCGGGACAGTTTTTGACCCCAACAACATGCCCTTACGGTATATATGTTTATAGAACAACATCCTTCGGCTTGTGCAATGCACCGACTACTTTTCTAAGGTGTACGATGTCTATATTGTATGGCGTCATTGAGGATTATATGGAGGTTTTAATGGATAATTCCTTCGTCTAAGGTGACTCCTTTGGTGGATGTATTTTTAAATTGTCTAGGTTATTGAAGAAATGCGAGGATTCAAACATAGTGCTCAATTGGGAAAATTTCTCTTCATTGTTAAAGAAGGGATGATCCTTGGATACATGATCTTAAATAACGAGAGTGAAGTGGACAAGGAAAAGATAGAGGTGATAATGGAGTTGGAGCCACCACAAACGGTTGAAGGGATCCTAAGTTTCTAAGGCAATGTGGGCTTCTATAAGAGATTCTTCAAGGATTTATCTCAAGTATTCTTTGAATTAAACGAAGCGTGTATGAAAGTATTCAAGAATATCAAGGAAGCCTTGGTAACGGCTCCAATAGTCCAAACTCTAAATTGGTATTTTTCCTTCTGAAATCATGTGCGACGCTAGTGATTTTTCGGTTATAAGGGGCTTGGAAAAAAGAAAGGACAAGAGGCTTCAAGTTATCTATTATGCAAGCAAGACTCTGGATAAATCTCAAACCAAGTATGCGACAAGAGAGAAGGAAATCCTTGTCATAGTCTTCGCCTTTGAGAAGTTTCGTTCATATATAGTTGGATCAAAGGTTATTGTGTACACGAATAATGTGGCTTTAGAGGAATTACTAGCTAAAAAGGATGCAAAGCCAATGTTAAGATGAATACTTCTTCTACAAGAATTTGGCCTTGATATCAAGGACAAGAAAGGAATTAAGAATGGTGTAGTGGATCACTTATCAATAATGAAGATTGAAGATGGATTGCTCATAAATGACTCACTGCCGGAAGATCAAGTGAATTCGATATAGACATTCTTCCTAATAGATGGAAATCTTGATCAATGGGAGGATACCTAGGTGAGTGCGGTTTCAACTACAATTCCTTGGTATGACGACTTTGTTAACTACCTTGTGAGCGGAAAAGAACCACGGGATATGGGGACCTATGGGAAGAAGAAGTTCTACCATGACCTTGAGTCATAATATTGGGATAATTCTTTCCTCTATAAGAAATGTAAGGATCAACTTTACAGAAAATGTGTGCCGGAGGAGGAGAAAATCATATCCAAGTGTCATAGTGCTAACTACGGTGAACGCTTTGTTACCATCAGAACGGTTCAAAAGACTTTATTGTCGGGTTTTCGTAGCCTTCCATTTTTAAGGATGCACAAGAAGTATTTTCCAAGTGCGATGCATGCCACAGGAGAGGAGGTATATCCAAAAGGAACGAGATGCCCCTAAATCCTATCCTTGAAATTAGGATCGTTGATGTGTGGGGAACCCTTCCCTAAATCCAATGGAAATCTTTATGTCTTGGTTTCAATTGATTATGTCTCCAAATGGGTAAAAGCTTTCACAAGTCCAACCAACGATGCCAAGGTAGTTGTCCAGCTATTGAAGACAATCTCTTTTCCATGATTTGGAACCCCGAGAACTGATAAGTGATGGTGGAAGCCACTTCATTAACAAGGTTTTTAAGATGCTTTTGAAGAACAATGGAGAGAAACAAAAAGTAGCAACAATTTATCACCAACAAACTTTGAAACAAGTAGAGATATCTAACCGAAAAATCAAGGAGATACTAAAGAAGGCGGTTGGAGTGAATAGGAAAAATTTGTCTACAAAGTTTGATTATGTACTATGGGTTTATAAAACGTCATTCAGGACACCTATTGGTACAACATTTTTCAACTTAGTTTATGGAAAGTCTTGTCACTTACCTCTTGAGTTGGAACACAAAGAGCTTTTGGCAACGGAAAATCTAAAGTTCGACATCAAGGAAGCTTCGGGAAAGAGATTAATACAATTAGAGGAGCGTGAAAACTTGAGAGAAAACTCGTATGAGAGTTTCCAGATATACAAGGAGAAGACAAATGCTTTCCATGACCAGAATATTCTTATGAGGGAATTCAACAAAGGGGATAAAGTCTCGTTGTTCAACCCTAGATATAAGCTCTTTCCCAGAAAATTGAAATCCAGATAGTCAGGTCCATTTGAAATAGAAGAGGTCATGCTCTATGGCTCAATCACACTAAAGAACCAATCCTGGAGAAGAATTCACAATGAATGGGAAAGATGTAAGTTGTACCTTGCAGACACAATGGTAGAAGAAGCGAGCCACCTCTTTCTTCTAAACGCTCCTTGCCTTAGACCATTACGAAGTCAAGGTAATGACTATAAATATACATACTTGGGAGGCATTCCCAAGAAAAATCATTTTGTTACATAAATAAATTTCTTCTAAAATTTTTAATTTTATTTTTTCTTTGACTAGATTTCTTGATACATTTCGAATGCTTTTAAATTTATAGGTGAACGAAAATGGATGGTAGAGGAATCGAAGAAATTTTTGGAGCAATGCAAGCAACTATCGACCATTTCTAGTGGTTTTGGTCGATAGTGAGCAGCAACATTGGAAAGGGAAGTCAATTTCTTTAAATTATTATACTTTAACCACATGTCTTTTAATTAAAAAAAAATGAACTCCTTCTTTATTTTCAACTTTCTCTTTCCCTTTAAGAACTCAAGTTCACTCTTCCTCAAGTTAAGAAATCGAAAATCTCGCCTCCGTTTTCGAAAATTGTCTTGCAAAATCTAAGCTTTGTGTATAAGAATTCATAGCATCTCTTCATCTCCAAACCACTGTATGTTCCCTAAAACTCAAAATCTCCATAAAAGGTAAAAGCTTTCTTGAAAAATTTAAGATCTTGATTTAGGAAGTTACTTGCTTGAATGGTGTTTGGCAATGGTTAAAATGGCTTACAGAATGCTTGGGAAATATGATTCAAGAGTTAGTTCAAGAGATTTAAGGCTTCATTTCAAAAACTTGAAAAATGGTGTTCTTGATGTTCTTGAAAATAGGAGGTGAACTTTTTGAAAACTTTTGGGCATTTGATGATTCAATAAACTAAATGATAGCCTACAGATAGATATAAAGTTCCAAACAAGAATTATGCGATTCTATTAAGTAAAAACACAGTTATGATCATTTTAAATATGGTTTTGGATTGGTGACGAGATTTTTAGAGAAAAAATAATAAGTTTGTATTTCTTTGAATCTTTGGTGTTTTAAATTACTTCCCTTGTCAATAGGATCTTTTATGACACTTCGGGAATGACTTTGAACATTAGAACCTTCTTGGATTCAAGTTATTCAACTCTTTTAAATTCTTGGAACTTACATGATTTATTCAATCGTAGGTATCAAAGATAAAACTGATCAAAATTCCACCGAAAACGAGAAGAAAAACAAGAGCAACAGCGCAAAAAAAAAATCGAAAGAAGCTCCTAATTCTATAGGAGGCACTACTTCGAAGCGAGCTTCCATGCCAAAGAAGACGCCGAATTAAAGAAGACCAACCGTCAGAGCTCTGATACTAAGAGCTCCACCACCTCGTCCATTGAAATTCAAGGATGCGGATTGGAGTGGAGGAAAGAAGAAAATTCAAGAGGTTCACTATCGCACCTACAAAGTTCTTACTTAAGGGGATATTGGAGAAGATTGGGATTAATGAGGAAGTATGTTATCTCCTAGAGAACATGTACCTCAAGTGCTTGATAGATATGGATGAGCCAACTTATAAAGAAGTAAAGGACTTTCCTGCCACAATTGACATTGTGTATTATTCTCCATACCGACCAAGAGCTAGATTTGGATACCTCAACTTTAAGATAAGAGACAAAGTGTACTCCATAAGCACCTTTGAGGTATGCAAAACCTATTGACTACCCGCGACGGATGGGGCTACTTTCCCCTATTGCAAAGGAATTGATGCATTTTAGGAAATTATTGTCGATGGACCATTTACTAATATGAGTCCCAAGTCCTCAAAAATAAGGAATTTGGTGTTGAGCTACACACAAAGATTCTTGGCTTACACAATTTTTGCAAGCACCGAAAATGGTTGAGCTTCAAAGAATGAGGTATCCCTTCTTTTCTAAGGACTCAAGGACGACTTGATAGAATGGAAAGAATATGTGGAAGAGGATGATTTCAGGAAAGAAATCAAACATTGCAGTTTTTTTCTGCGACATATGATGTCTTTCGAAGGAAAATGGGTTAGGACGATAAAACACAAATTTTCTATTGTGGAGAATTCCTAACGCCACTATTTAAGGAAGCTCAAGTCCCTTTAGGTGAAAGAGTTCTAGAAGAAAGACACCACATGATTCTTAACAACCTCATCATTGGTGTTTTGTACGTGTGAACAATGAGACAAAAGAAATTGAGTATCTCTTCAACCACTTCAAGACCGGAAAAATGTTGTTTGTGGTTCTCCCTTGTGATAACTTGACAAACCTTGGTTCCTTGGATAATTTCATTTTCATGCATCGGGGAAAAGAATATGAGAATGAAGAAGCGAAAGAGACAAGAATGGTCTAAGTGCAAGAGACGCCAAACGAGGAAGGGACAAGAATCACCAAGGACACGCTTTAATTCATTCCCAAAACCAAACGTGAAATGGAGCTCTTCAAGGCTCTTCAAGAAAAAAGAAGAAAATTTGAGGAGAGAGTGAGCCAGGATATTGAAGAATTGAAGAAACACGGAAAAAATCCTGAGTGAATTGAAGTTGAACGACAAAGATTTAGCCTCATTTTAAGGTGAACAGATTTTGAGGAGGGGATAGTCTTTTACGGTTTGGATTGATTAAATTTTGGGAATTGTAAGCGTAAGGCTTTCGCAAATAGATGTTTCTAATGTGTATAAGATCCTAGTTTGTGTGTGTATAAAAAAGGAAAGGAAAGGAAGATTCGAAAAAGAAATAAAAAATAAGTGAAAAGAAAGACACAAGAGTTTAGAAAAGGAATTAATATCTAGTCTTAGAAATTAAAGAAAAATCCTAGAGAGTCCACACCTAAAGCGAAAAGAAAAGAATGAATCAAAAGTAATTAGATTATGTGGCTCTAGTATTCAAGAAGAAAGGTAGAAGGGAAACACTTCGAGTTTGTGTCTAGATTTTTTGGAAGTTTTGGATGGGAACAATTAGAGGAAATATTAGGTTTGTAAGCATAAAATATTCGGCTGCCACATTACTTTTTCCTATTCTCTTGCACTACTTGTTGAGAAAAACCACTAAAATTCAATGTGAAACCTTTCTTTCAAATGCTTCTTCACACAAAATCCTTTCAAAAACACCAGAACGATTGGATGAGATACATTGACCATAGGTAAAGAACTCACACCTAACTTTAAATTGAATGAAAAGGGAATTGTCAATAGGATGGTTTATGGATTCTTAGCTTAGATTCTAAGTGTTTATTTTCTGATGATCATGGCGAAGTACATGGATTCTTAGATGATCTTTGCACCATTATACTTGTCTTCCGGAAATTGAGCAGTATGGCATTTCTTTGTATTGTGGTTTTCAGTCCTGCATTTGAACCTCGCTTCTGGGTTTGGTCTTTTTTTTTGGCTTGAGTACAAGCAAGGGGCAAGTCTGAGGGAGTTGATGTGTATATATTATCATGCATCTTTAAGTTCACTTTAGTCATGTTTTTACAACATTTAGGTTGTAATTAGTGCATTTAATCACTAGGATTCAAGTATTTTAGGAGTTGAGTCAATGTTAAGGATTTTTTTCATTTGCATACATATTTTTATGTTTGTAGGTTCATCTTTGGAGCGGCTAAAGAGTAAAGAGGAAGAGAGCTAAATTCATATGGAGAAGGTGGAGACAAAGGAGGAAGCATTGAAGCAAAGAAGAGGCAAGAAGTTTCCCATGCAATCTAGATGATGTGAGAATCAAAAATAATGTTCGTAGATCCTTGTTTAAAAGTTCGAGAATATTGCTACCGTCATAGAGGAGTGATAACATCATTATTTTACACTTTTTCCTATGGTTTTTGATAGGTTTTCTTAGTGTTTTTACACAATTTTATGCAATTGAAGGTATTTTTCTTGTATTTGTAGTGTTTTAAGTCATTTCAGGTTAAACAATGCATTTTAGAGCTTTAGGGAGCTAATTGGATTAAAAGTCAGTTTCTGGGCAGTTTTCGAGCATCAAAAGTATCATCCAAGACGAAGGCCTTTCCATAATGGATTTTTATTAAATTTGAACATAAGCTATAGAATTGAATCATATTTCATCTCCAAGTGGTAGCATCTCATTTGGAGCAGTGGACAAAGCATTATACTAATTTTACTGATGTATGTTCGAGCTGTCTCGCAGATGAAGGGTGTGTAGTAAGGCCAAAACAAAAGGAAGGACATTTGGGTTTCGAACATGACATTATACAGACTCAAGTGGACCTATTACAGGCCTCTTAAAGCCCAAGAATTCAACTCAAATCCCTTGGACACGAAGCCCAAACATCATGAGGCCTTAAGGCCCGGCTTTACATAATTATGACCTAGATTGTTAGAACACTATATATACTTCCTTTAAGCCTTTTGAATTTGTAGAGTTTGCATAAAATATGGTTGAATAACACTCTTAGGAGGCAGGGACAACACCCTTTGGGGTCGTGCCCTTTGTAGACTCCTAAGATCCATCTTCATCTTCAATATATCATCAATTCTTCCATAAACTCGGTTTTATCTTCTTCTCTCTCGCTTGATGATTTTGAATGCTTTATGTTTTCAATAATTTCGTGTTTACATGTTATTTTTTGATTAGTTTTCATGTTAGACAGTCGATAATATAGGGTTTATTGCTTGCTTGAATTAGATCTCTAATCGATTAGGTTTTATCAACAATGTTATCACTTTTATTCATTTGTTAATGTTGTTCCCCTACGAAAGCTTATACGGGAATAGATCTATAGCGGTATCCATTCCAAAAGATTGTCTTACCGCTGGATCTAGTATTTGGTGAGACTTTGTAGGTAGGCTTCGAAATTACACCGACTTTAGAATCGTCAACAATTAGTCTTGATCGAGTTAATGTTTGTTTTTATATTTTAAACTCGTGTGAAAGTTAATGAATCTTGGTATTTAAATATAAAATCTCTAACCTCGAAAGTGGAGAGGATTTACCTGAGTGGTTGTGTTCTATACCGAAACTTTATGCCCCTAGTTGATTTTAGTATCTTGTTTGCTTGTTAAATACTCTCTGCTAGTCTGATGCTTATTCACCATTGATTTATCCCATGTAAATTTGCATGTAGAATATGATTTCATTTTGCATCATTAAATCATAATAAAAATAAAAACCAAAAAAAACCTTTGCATATTTTATTCTTAGCTTAATCCAAACTCAATGGGTCCTAAGTGTGAAACTCTAGTCCATGTGAATTCGATCCGTAAATATTATTGCGAATGCTGCACACTTGCAGCTACGTTTTAACTTGTGTAAAACTTGACCTCACGTCAAGTTTTTGGCACTGTTTACGGGGACTAGTAGTCTTTGCCTTTAGATTTAGATCTAGGATTTAGTCTAGGAATATTCTTCTTTCTTTTTCTTTCATGTAAATTCTGTTTTTCTAGTCTTGAAATTCGGTTTTTCTACTAACATTAGGAACTTAGACTTTTCTTTTTCTAACTTCTTTAGGATATTAACACCTAGACTTATGTTAAAATTATAAGAAATTTCGTGCCTATTAGGAATTATCTTTTAGTTTAGGATAAAATTTTATTTTTCCTTTTTAGATTAGGATTTTCATTTTATTTGATACTACTAACTTTTTCTCTTTGATTTTTCACAGGAACTAAAGAGAAAATAGGACCATATCCTCACCATGGCCACATTTTTGAGGAGTTTCAGCCCCATGATCATTAAAAAATTTATATTGAGGAGGAGCTGAACCTCATCTCAAGATAGATTTGCCATGGAGAGACCCTGAAGAGACGAGATTTCACATCCATGGAACCATTGATCCAAGGCAAAGGTACCAGCCTTAGATCAACCATTGGAGAATGTTTTCTAGACTAAAAAATTGCTGGAAATAATCACAAAGTCCAAGAAATACGAGCAGTACCTCAAAGAGATCATCGGAGCATCGAAAATCGAAGATTTCGGTAATATCTATCACCTGAAGCTCAACATCAAATCACCATTCTACCTCAAGCCAGCCAAGTCTGACCCCTTCTCATGTCCATTATCACGTACCAATGGAGTCTTTCAAGTGCTAACTTGAAGTCTTGGTGGCACAATTCATCAAACATCGAAGCGAAGTGGAGCAAAAGTTCGAAAGGAAGCTCTACGGCATGAAATTAGACCTAAAGGAGAAGTTTGGAGGGGTTTAAGCTAAACTCCACAGCTTTTAATAGCCTTGGAGACTCTCTAAATCGAGCATGAGAGGCTATCAAGGAAAGAGCTCCAGCCCATTCCAAAGAAGATCCTCAAACCGAAGAAACCAAAGACAATTGGAATGAGGCATCAAAAGGATGAATATTCATGTACCAAGTGAAGCACGACCAGACATTCAAAGGATTGATAAAAAGAAATTTTAGACCTTGAATGTAAATTCAAAAGGATTTACAATGTTCTTCTTATGAAGAACATGGAGCTAGAAGGCAAAAACAGTGAATTTGCCACAAACCAATGGAATCAACACTCATATGGGGAGATTTCCAGCATCTTACCACCTGATCATGGGCTAAGCTTTATGGCTCATTTACTTGCCGTGAAGAATATGAAGAAAAAAACGTGTAGAGAAGATGCTTGCACTCACACGCTTTGAAGATGTACCTAAGGAGCAACTAGGAATGTGATTAGCCACATGATTCGAGGGTTAGCCAGACATGTGTTACTCAAACTTTGGTATATTACATGCCTTGGATTAGGAATCTAAGGATCCAAGTTACATAATTGAACTAAAAAGCTCGGATTGCTCTTAAACGCGAGAAATTTTCAGCACTTGAAAAAGAAGTGCTGGAAGTAGTAGGAGATGCTATGAATTGGTCTAAATGGACTAAGGAATTCATAAATATCATCACAAAGTCATGCAAGACGAACAGCACTTTCACATTTCTATCCAAAACGATTTCAGGTTCTCATCTCTATTCCATTCGAATGAATCAGAGAATAAAGCTCAGGAACCCATTGAAGATCTAAGTTTATTCATTGGAAACACGAGGAAAGGAAGTCACAAGCCTCCTATTTAAGCATCCTCATCACATAAAATACCTAGGGGTCGAGCTACAGACTTGAAACAACTGTTTTGTGGTAGGCAACCAATATTCTAACTTTTTAAGTTTTTGTTTTAATTTGTTTTGTAGAATTGATCTTAGGATTAATGTTGGTTAATTTTGGTGTTATAAGTTTTTAATAAATTTTATTATTCTTTATTTTTCGTAGGATCACATTCTGAAACGAAAAAAATTGGAGAAAATCAATTTAGATGTGTTCGGATGTTTGGAGAAGTCATTCGAGGCACTTCTCCCTTATTACCGGCCGCGAGCCTTTGTTTGGCAAAACCCGGTCAAAATCATCCCAGAAACCGGTCACAACTCCAGCCTCTTTATACCTCACCTTGTCCCTGCCACTGGCCCATGGAGCTCACCTGATCGGCCGCTTGCACTCAACTTGGCCCAGACCAGTCACAACCCCTTCATGCACCAACCATCCGCGGCTTCTTTCTCCCACCACCGGCCGCGAGCCTCTTCTTGGCACAACCCGGTGCCCGCTCTTCCACCAAATATTCAGACCCTTCCCAACCATTTTCCCCATCCGACCATCCATTTCCCCAACCCAACCACCCTTACCAACACCCGAACGCGCATATGGCCTAGAAAATCCATCCGCTCATCCGTTTTTCGCATTTTCTTGGCCGGATCAATACAAAACTCAAAATCTTCAAGTATCAGCACCTAAATTACGTCGTGTTCATCAAAACAAGATGTTTATAAGGCTGGGACGTTCAGAAGACAAAGCACACACTCGGAGCTACACGGATTCTCAAACCGAGCAATTTTTGCAACCGAGCCAAATCATAAGCGCCAAGTAAGAAAATAACAAAACTTTTTCCAGTATGCAATATAGGTCATAAGGAGTATCTTGAGACGTCAATTCATTCCTAAAGACCTTAAGACTCAAGGGCGAGGCTTTGGAGACAATATTACAAGAAATCAGACCATAAAGGAACTTTCAGAAGGAGTATCTCTTTTAATCAAATCCAAGGTGCATTGTGACCATAATAAGAAGTATTTTGAGGCCACCAAAGTTTTGATTATGGCAGAGCCGTTTTTCAACTACATTCGAAGGCTAAAAATGCAATCAAAAGGACCAAGACCACAACCGGAGCATCTAAAGAGCAATCTTAGCCAAAAAAATTGTCACGCCTCATTATCCTCATCAAATACACTCGGTAAAACGTGAGCACTTAGCTGGCAGAGATGATCACATGAATTTGGCTCAACAGAGACTCAAAACTAACAAACTCGGTTTGTTCAGAAATCTTATCTAGGAGTTGAACCAAGTCTTACCACTGAATTTTCTTAGAAAAAATGGGAGTGCTCACACTTCATCTTGGAGCACCCGAATGGCCAAAAACCAAAGAAAACTTGGATAAAGCGAAATCGAGCTCTGCCAAGCGAACCAAGCTTTCAAACTGAAGATTCACAATTAATTATTATACGGAGAAGGCAATTTTCAAGAAAGACCAGCCCTAGAACGGTCTCGAATCAAGAACAGCCAGGTTTTCACTAAAACTAGCCAAACCAAGCTTTCCGGAGACCAAACTTGGCCAAATCAAATATGGTATGAGCTCTAGCCTTTTAAACATCATTTTTACTTATAAAATATGCTATTTTGGAATGGAAATTCAGTTTCGTCGAAGCACTCTTCATTGATTGAAAAACGGCCAAACGAGCAAAATTTCGGTTTACCGAAACATCACATATGGTCGTATATATTCTCCGAAATCTTGACCAGTAGCTAAGTCTTTCCTATTCCTTATCTTTTTCATTGGTTTTAAGTACCTTCCTCACTTAATTTTACACCGAGACTGTGTAAGTTAAGTCTGGAGGATTCTTAATGTTATTAATGTTTCTTTTTCTTTGTTTTTGATTCTTTTTCGTGGTTTTGAGTTTTTAAAAAAAAATTCAAAAGAAAATGTTTTATTGAGTCAAAATCAGTCAGGAAACGAGCTTGACTTTGAACTAACCAAGTGATTAAGGACTAGTGTACGTAGTGTCAGTGCTTGACTACAGTCTAGCCATTCGGGAAAGCTTAGGTGGATCATCTAACCAAGGCACCATATCACTTGATATCCGGATAATCCTAAGCCACTCAACACTTAATGAACTTTTTTTTCTTTGGGCTTGGTATGCATTGAATAAGACTTCTCTTGAGATTTAAAAACATTAGTCTACAGTTCCCTCTTTTTTGTTGAATAAAAATCATCAAAAAAGATGCGTATGCTTATTGTGAATTTCAGAACCAATAAATTCGAATGTGCTTAAAAGAAAATAAAAATAAAGAGATCGATAGAAAAAAATAAATTGATACCCTAGAAAAGTAGGGAAAATCGATTCTCAAGAGGTTGATAGAAAAAATAAAATGATATCCTAGAAAAGTATAGAGAAATCAACCTCTTAAAAGCATTTAAAAAGTGAATAAGAAAGAGGAAAGAAACCGATTGTAGACTGTAAGTGTTAGGATCTTGTTAGAGTTGAGTCTATGTGTTATTTGATCGATACTCCCTCGAGAAAACCGCACGCTGTAGATTTTAGGAGTGGTGATGGAGATCTTGGGTCATTAATGAGAGTTTTTTTTAAATGTTGATTGTGTTGTTATTGGATTTCGATAGTTAAAGTCAATAATAAGTTCAGAAAGTCCAGGTAGGTTTCCATGTTTTCAAACTTCTTCTTTGTTCTTTGTTTTCTTAGCGCGTGGACGAGATAGAAACTAAGTCCGGGGGAGTTGATAACATCAATATTTTGCCACTTTTCCTATGGATTTTTATAGGTTTTCTTAGTTTTTTTTACATTAATTTATGCAACTAGAGTTACTTTTCTTGTATTAGTAGTGTTTTAAGTCATTTTAGGTCAAAAATGCATTTTGGAGCTTTATAGAGCTAATTGGATCAAAAGCTAGTTTCTAGACAGTTTCCGAGCATCAGAAGTATCATCCCTGAAGAACGTATTGCCGTCAATGGATTTTGATTAAATTTGAGAAGAAGATATAGAATTGAATTGGCTTTCATCTCCAAGTGGTTTCATCTCATTTGGAGCAGTGGACAAGAAGTTATACTAATTTTACTGAAGACTAGTCCAACTGTCTCGCAAATGAAGGGTGTGTAGTAAGGCCAAAAAAAGGGAGGAAATTTGGGTTTCAAAAAAGAAATTTTACAGACTCAAGTGGAACTATTTCAATCCTATTAAAACCTAATAAATCAACTCAAATTCCTTGGACAAGAAGCCCAAACATTATGAGGCCTTAAGGCCCGATTGTACATAATTACGACCTAGATTGTCAGAACACTATATATACTTGCTTTTAGCCTTTTGAATTCGTAGATTTGGCTTAGATTAGGGTTTAATAATACTCTTAGGAGGCAGGGACAACACCATTTTGGGTCGTACCCTTTGTAGCCTCCTAAGATTCATCTTTACCTTCAATATATCATCCATTCTTTCATAAAATTGGTTTTGTCTTCTCCTCTCTCCCTTGATGATTAAGAATGCTTGTTGTTTTCAATGATTTCGTTTTTACATGTTATTTTTTATTAGTTTTCATTTTAAACAGTAGGTAATATAGAGTTTAATAGCTTGCTTGAATTAGATCTCTAACCGATTAAGTTTTATCAACAACGTTATCACCTTTATTCATTCGTTAATGTTTTTCCCCTACGAAAGCTGGTATGGGAATAGATCTATAGCAGTATCCATTCCAAAAGCTTGTCTTACCGCTGGATCTAGTATATGGTGAGGCTTTCTAGCTTGGCCTCGAAACTGGACCGACTTTAGAATCTTTAACAATCAGTCTTGATCGAGTTATGCGTGTTTTTATATTTTACACTCGTGCGAAAGTGGATGAATCTTGGATTTAAACATAGAATCCCGAACCTAGAAAGTGGAGAGGATTTACCATAGTGGTTGTGTTCTAGACCGAAATATTATGCCCCTATGTTATTTTAGTATCTTGCTTGCTTGTTAAACACTCACTGCTTGTCTGATGCATATTCATCATTGATCTATCCCATGTAAATTAGCATGCAGAATAGGATTTTGTTTTGCATTAATAAATCATAATAAAAACAAAACAAACCCCCTGCATATTTAATTCTTAGCTTAATTCAAATTCAACGGATCCTAAGTGTGAAACTCTAGTCCCTGTGGATTTGATCCCTAAGTATTACTGCGAATGTTGTACACTTGCAGCTGGGTTTTAACTTAGGTAAAGCTTGATCCCACATCAAAAAGATAAAGGGTTTAGAGATTATGACGACGGAGGAACTTTTTGGATCATTATAAGCTTATGAAGAATAGAAGAAGAGGAAAGGGGTATCATAGAGCAATTTCGTAATATTAAAATTGATGAGGTGGAAGAAAATGGTCGAAATCAATCAAGACAAGTTGGTGGTCAATTACGAAGAAAAGGTCGTGATGGATATGGACGAGTTTAGAGCTCATATGAAGAAAACATAAACACATAGGTGGAAGCTTTTCAAGACGACATGAAAGAGGAAATAAAAAAATAAGGCACGATAAATCAAGAGTTAAATGCTACAACTATGGAAAGTTTGGATATTATGCTTCTAAATGTAAGTCTCCTAACAACAATCGAGTCGGAGAGAAGTTCAACTACATTGAAGAAATAAACCAAGAAGGCGATATGTTATTAATAACTTACACAACTAACGAGCTAGATAAATATCAAGAGATGTGCCTCGACAATGGCACAAAGAATTATACGCTCTTTGTTAGAACTACCCTGGGGGAGCAAGATGAATTAATCCAAGGAAATCTAGTTATAAAAGATAGTTCAAATGCGGTTTTGAAAGATGGTCCAGAGAAACAGGGAGAAGAGAAATAAACTGAGGAGCTTAATAAGCTACCAATTTCACCGCCCATGAGTTATGAAGAGAATGAAAGTTGGCCATGAACTTATAGGAGACTATTATAGAGAAGACATGGAGAAACACAATGGATATCGAGACACGTATATTTGATGTGTTTCAAGATGATTTTTTTAGAGAAACTTGGTGAGTGGGTAGTTTTCGAGTTTATAATTGTCAAAGTGGGTAACTTCAAGTTTTAATTAGAAAAGTAGGTAAGAGAAAGTTTTTTGTCCATCCCACCCTTCCTGTGATTCGTAATAACAGAATTACCCTTACACCTATCGATAATGTTTAAAAAAATTATACCCAGCTAAATACATGACTTTTCGTATAAATCTGTACATGTACACTTCCCTATATCTATACATTTGTTCATTTTATACGTTTTTCGGAAAAGGTAATTGATTTCATTGTCAGAGAAGAAAAACAAGAGTTGGCGAAAAAAAAGAAGAAAAAAAAGAGTTGGAAGCAGTAAACGCCGAGAGCACATGGAGATTGGAAAATGAAGGAAATGGGGAGGCGCAATTGTTGTGGAGCAGTCGCGAGTAGAGGAGAAGGTAACCGTTTTGTTCGTCTTCAGTCGAAATTGAGTTGGGTTTAGATCTCTACTTCTGTTTCCAAAATTCTCTGTCTATAGATATGTTCAAGTGTGAAAGTATTTACTGCATGATACAGTTTATTCAACATGTGTATTATGGGAAATTTCTTGGGCAAATTGTTGGAATGACGACCTTCACCTTTGCGCACTCCACTAAACTTCCAGAGAGGCTTTTCCGTCATCGATGCTATCCTGCAAGACCTCGTTTGAACATTTATTCGAAGGCCAGTGTCTTTGGCTCTATTGTCGAGGCTTTGAAGGGACACGATAAACTCAAAACTGTGATTGGTTCTCAGTTTGGTAAATTGTTCCAACTGCTAATTTCATGTTGCAATAACTCTGCGAAGCTTCTACACCGCCTGCTCTGTCAACAATTGGTCACGAAGAAGAAGTATGAGATGTGGACTCTATTTGGGTGTCATCCGTTACGATTCTCTCTTTGTTAAATCGGTGCAATAACGGGTTTAGAATTTGGTTTGATACTTCCGGCACCCACCGAATCCAGCTCTAGCTCACCATTCACAATGTGGAATGATCTATTTGGATAGGCAGAAGATGAAATAATTGAACAAGTTCTTGGAATGCTTAAGGATCCTGATTTGCAAGAGTGGAAGAGGTTGTCTCTTTCTCTTATTGGGATTGTTGATGGTGTTCTAAAGTGCAATAAAATGTTGAAAGTCATTGCAAATATGTTGAGATGCTATCTGAAATCGCCTTCTTCCTTGAGTATCTATGGGGAAGGGAAAATTATAAAAAACACTATCTCGTTTTGGTCCTCCACCAGTCTTTGCAGATGTGCAAAATCCATTGGTTGAGTTGCGTAGTAGGCTCAAACAGCAAACAAGCACCTGTTATAGTTCTCCTCTAGCCCTCTAATTAATGGCTTTCTAATGCATCCCTCTTCTGCTAGAAAATGTTCAACGAGCAGAGAAAGCAACCTTCTTTCTAGAGGATACCAAAGCCTGGAAATCTGCAGGTGGAAACTTGCTTCTTTAGGAGATAGTAGAAGTTGAGGCGAATCCTCAGGTAACTTCTGATGCATCCTATTTTTAACTTTTTTTTGCTCAATCATGTACAC
The DNA here is from genome assembly GCA_900406275.1 of Anastatica hierochuntica. NCBI lineage: Eukaryota > Viridiplantae > Streptophyta > Magnoliopsida > Brassicales > Brassicaceae > Anastatica > Anastatica hierochuntica. The sequence continues at coordinate 15,864 of OVAN01004187.1, forward strand.
CATACATTTTTAGACAGTTGATTTTGAGTAGCTTTGTCGAGATTAGAAGAAATTTGGGCAAAGGCTTCCAATTCAGCGAATTGAACCAATTCTAATTTTAATTTTCCTGCTACCTGTTTTATAGCTTTAATTTCAGCAGCGGATCCTTCTCTCGAGACAGAAATCCCTACATTAATAGCATGTCTGATTCCAATATTAAAAAGATTGGCGAATAAGAATATTTGTTCATCTGTAATGGAAATAACATTAATAGGAATATAACTTGAAACATCTCCTTATTGGGTCTCGACGATTGGTAAGGCAGTCATACTTCCTTCATCTAATTGAGAGCTTAATTTAGCGGCTTTTTCTAAAAGACGTGAATTTAAATAAAAACATCTCCTGAATAAGCTTTACGACCTGGCGGTCTTCGTAATAGAAGAGACATTTGTCGATAAGCTTGTGCTTGTTTGGAAAGGTCATCATATATGATTAAAGTGTTTTTTACGGTACATAAAATATTCACCAAAGGCTGCTTCTATATAAGGAACGAGGTATTGTAGCGTAGCTGGGGAGTGGACCATTTGAACTAAGCCATTGTTTGCTTTGCTAATTTTAATCTGTTGGATGTGCCCTTCATTATGTCTTTGGAGGGTGAGCACTGGAAAGACAAGGTTGAGGACAAGGAAATGTCCTATATATTGGGACTGAGGCGGCAGGGGCACAAATTTGTACCAAGTGATTTTGGAGACGGAGATGGAGAAATCAGTGTGCAAGCAACGACTGAGGCCATGCCACCCCCGCAACCAAAGCCTTCAAATGGAGGAAGAAGACAACGTCGTGAGCTCACGTTCAACGAGCATGTTTCTCTTACTGCTTCTACATGTACGCTCGGACCACGTCAGCAGAAGGCTGCCCCATCTACCTCATTGACCCCTGCTCCACGTAGACATACACCTATGCCTCCAAGTGAGGATGGTGTACGCGATTCCAAAATAGAAAAATTGAAGGAGTAGGTGATGGAGTGTATGCCTGAATTGTTTTCCACCTTGAAGGTTGAGCTGAAGGCTGAGCTAATGGCTGATATTATTGACGTAATAAAAGATGATCAATGTGGACAACCAAAAAGGACACAAAAGCAAGGAAAGGGAGAATGATGAATTAACTCCTACTAGTTCTGATGATGATCATCTAGAAATAAGAGAGGGCAAGGGTGTCGTCAGGTCTAGTGGTCGGCAGGAAGAGAAAAAAAAATGTAAGAATTTGAAGACGACAATGATGAGACGATGGAGGATGATGATTTCTGCCCAGGATCTGTAGAAAGAGGAGGGGCTTGGGGAGACATGGGTAAAGGGGAAGAGGTAATTTTACATGTTAGAGTTTGTGTATACTTAGGTACGATTGGTGTACTTACATTTAAACTGAACGATATATGTTTTAAGCTCCAAAGCACAACGACGATGAGGAGGAGATAAGGTATGATGGTTTGAAGTCAACATCTATTGAAAGAGGAGGGGCGTCGGGAAGCATGGTTAAAGACAAAGAGGTAAAATCACATATTATAGTTTGTGTACAATTGGTATTCGGATTGTGTACAACATTACATTTGTTGTACACATGGTGTACGTACATCTAAAAGAGAATTGGGTTGATGATGTGATGTGTTGAAGAAGATGTTGATGATGAACATGAGAGAACTAGATCAAAAAGGAAAAGTAATACAAGCAAAGAGGTATAGGTTTGTATAATGTGTCGTGTACAAAAGGTGTATGGTCGTTGATAGTATCGTTTCTATGTTAATGTATACACCACAAAAGTGTACACCTAGTTGATGGGGTTGGTTAAATTTTCTTAGGTCGCGGTCGATGTTGGATCAGTCAGAGAAGATGGTAGCAAGCGAAGGACTACTGATGAAGAGGTAATATTGATATCTATACCTCGTTTTTTATACACTAGTCACCCTTCTTCATGTCTACTCCATCTGCTCTACACATATTTTAGTCTATGTCGTGCTCTACACATATTTTAGTCTATGTCATGCTCATGTTAGGACAAATTCTATTACGCATATGATAGTCAAGAAACTAGTGGTTCAGACGTTCAAAGGAGAGCAGGAAAAGCGATAACATTATTTTGAAGTTTGTTGTGAAGCATAGGTGTACGGTGGGAAAAAAAAACTCAGTGTACACGAGAAGTGTACGCCTACTTAATAGTTGTTTTCACTTGACTTAGGTCGAATGGGATGATGGGATGCAACAATTTTTTTATTCAGGGAAGCGCATGATCAATGAGGCAGAGGTGCCAAAAAACTTGGAATTGGTTGATTATCCTCGCCACTGTCATTCGTCAGTCTGGATGTTAAGGTTCTGTACTATATCCGCGACTAAAATCTAAATAAATTGTATAATTGTTGCTAAATTCCTCTTTTATGCAGAGGAAAGTGGGGATTGATTTCAAAGATTATGAGACACCGGTCCTGAAGACCAAAAAACGCGGTGTGAATCGCATACCAAAAAGGTCAGAAAAACTAGACGGTATGTTCATCCCAGACAAATGGATCAAGGAGCTGTTCAAAAGTAACAAGAAGGAGCGTACAAGCCGGTGGATACAATTTAGAGAGACGAATTCAGCATATTTGCTCAGATCCTATAGAACTCGGTGGCGCGGTGAGTATCCATACTAAGTTATTGTATTTCAGCCTCTTTGTATCCGACAATATATGTTTAGAAATTCTCATTTTTTTCAAACACATGTCTTTCGCACTCGTTACAAGCCACCAAGTCGACAATACGTTTCTTTTGATGATTGCCAAAAAACAACAATGGGTCACTACTGAGGTATTACATGCTTTCCATCTACACCATTGTAATTTTCCCTTACATCCGTATACACCATGGTTATTTGCTTTCATAAAGTGTACGCCAGCTTGTGCTTCTGCTTTTAACACCTTCTCTTATTCGCATTCACTTTAGCACATACAAGTAATCATGTCAATGATATGGAGGCGGCGACAACATTTTATTATGTTTGGAAGGGCAGCAATGGTGGACATCTCCCTTATAACTCTTCTTGCATCTCCCTATAAACAGACAAGGCCAGTTTTGATTGGAGTAACAACGTGAAGACCTTCGTCATGGGGAAGAGTAAAATCAGAAACATGAAAACAAAATTTCTAAAGAATGTGGACATGGTGTACGTACCGATGAATTGGAAAGAGAAGCAATAGGTTGGACTAGTTATTAATTTGCGTATACAGAAAGTTGAGATATTAGACTCCTACATTGAGCACACCAATGATTCAAAGGTTGAGTTGCTCATGGAGCCATTTCTTGAGGCGTTACCTTGGGTGTTGAAGAGGTACTTCCACCGGGAGTTGCTGAATCCTTGTCAACGACGTCGTACACCTGGAAGAGGCCAGAAGGAATTTTCCAAAATCAGAGAACCAGTGATTGTGGACCATGTGCTGCCAATGTTTTAGAGATTCATGCTGCTAGTCAAGGTGTACACGAAATGGGATTGCTTACAGACAAAGATGTAGACGACTTCCAGAAGAAATACACGATGGATTGCTATGTTGAATTCGTCGGTAATGCGAAAGTTGTTAACAATTGATTTTTATTTCTGTTGTATAAGTATGGGAACAGTGAAAGTGCAGGATAATTTATTTGTATAATTAAACAATTTCAAAATGAACAAACCATGACCATGGTTTACGTAGAAAATGCAAATAAATCATTAAAAAGTTAAAAAAAATAAAGAGAAATAAACATGTCTAAAAATTACCTAAGTCGTTGATTGAGTAGAAGAGGCTTACACCTCATTAAAGATAGGTGTGACTTCCCAATCCCAAAAACAAATTTTACAAGTAAAATACATATCAACGTCACTGGCTTGAACAAATGGGCTTGAACTATAATTTTTTTGACAAGAACGTCTTAGTACCACCGTCACATATGCAGTTGTCACGAACGTACCTTCTTTGGATTTGTTTCATCTTTGGTGTGTCGCGCCCCATAATCTTATCTTTAACAATTTTCCTAATTGATTTCACCTCCTTGATCGTACTTAACATCGAAAGTTTGATGAAAGAAGACAAAATTTTAAAGCCTTCAAGTTTTGTTTTGCACCAACCCCCAACGCATATCAAGATCATTCCATAGACAAACTTTGCCTCTTTATTTCTGCTCGTCGCAACTTTAGCCAAATATTCAATCCCCTTGTATCCTTGTTCTTTTGGATGAAGATGGAAGTAATCAATAAGTCCTTGACGGTATAAAGCCTCCGGATTTCCATTCTCTAGACATTTCTTGAAAAATCTTAAAAACTTTTCACGGTTGTGATCACACCATGGGATAAGAAGGATATCGTGGAGGGTGATTATTTGGAAAACGTACGACTCGTTGCCAAGGTTTCGAAACAATTTCGAAACAAGTTTAAGATTGTGAATTTCATGTAAAGAACAAGATGCAACACATGAAAAGATCTCCAGGAGAAGATCTTTCGGTAGATGGTCAAGAGATCACATGTATTGAGAATAAAAAAGTAATTTTGTTCAATTGGAGGGATGTTTATTTATAGAAAATATATAGAGCGGTGACGACGCCTGTGTGAAGAGGTGTCATATTCTTTTATGACACATGAAAAAGAAGATGCACGATTATTGGGTGGTTTAATGTTTGATGACTCTTTGTTATTTACCCATTTGCATGAACATAAATATTCCTCTATAAATATATGCATCAGTTTAGGTTTTTATTAGTTTATTTTAGGATCCAATCGTAATACTTTACTAAAATATCTCTTTTTATTTCAATTTTTTGTGATTTTGTTTTACAAAACGTAAGAATGAAGAATAGAGACAAAGACTTGCATGGATACAATGGTTCAAGCGAAGGGTCTGACTCGAACAATGGAGTACACGGTTACAATAGTGATGAATGGTTCAGCGGTCAAGGTGTAAAGCACGAGAAAGGTGATCCTGAAGAGATGTTTAGTGAATGTGAAAAAGAAGACAAAGAAGAAGAAGAAGAAGAAGATGATGATGATGATGACGATGATGATGATGATGATGACGACGACGACGACGATAACGATGACGACGACGACGACGACGATAACGATGACGATGACGATGTCGATGATGATGATGACGATGATGATGATGATGACGATGATGATGATGATGATGACGACGACGACGATGATTGTGGTGACGACCCTTCGAATCCTAGAACAGATTCCGGTGAGGGACCAACAAAATAAAAGAAAAGAACCGGTAGATAATCTAAGAATTAAGTTTATTTAAATTAAATGTAATTTTTATTTAAAAACCTTTATGTTTCTTTTTTTAATAATAAAAAAAGAAATAGTATATGTTTGTTCTGTGCTAAATATGAATATCAATATATATATATATCAGTACAATTAAAATAATTATATTCCTTATCAAATATTGTTCAAAATATGAATTTATGACGCATGTAGAAAGAGATGCCATATTTCTTTATGAAGAAGCACGATTATTCGGTTCATTGTATTAACATCAGCTTCCAAAGTCATTGTATTAACATCGGCTTCCAAAGTTACATGTGGGTGTTCTATTGCGCATATAAGTTATAGAAATTATTTGTAATGATGAATGCAAAATTAATGAATAGCAATGATGAATGTGAAATTAATGAATAGTAAATTATAACAACGGAAGGGCGGTGGCAAGTAATTGTAGTTAACAATTATGTGTAAGTAATAATTTTTTATTATATAACATTAGATAAATTATGTTTTTTAAAAATTTAAATGTTATGTTGGAAATCGTTCAGCACTAAATGGCGATTAAGTGACGGAGTAGTGAATTTTTACTAGACAAGGGGGGGGGGGGGGAGNATTTGTGGTACACCGTGACTGCTGATTATTTACTACGTGTAAATATGATGGTGCATGTCATTAAACTCAAAAGTTTTACCACCATTAAACGTCACCTAACCTCAACATTCAACTAACTTCGCAATGTATTTATAGGCAAATATCATTCTATCAAGTAAGTCATTTATCAAACATAATAAGATTATAAAAGAAGGTATGGCAACAATGCCTGATTTACCCTACAATATTTTGTATAAAATTATAACGATTGTGGGTGAGGAATCTGATGCAAACTTCCAACCATTTGTTGTGCACGGGTAATCGGAGTTATTGACTTGTGCAAAGTCAAAACGTGTTTAGAACATGCAACTGGTATGATGGTTGTTACAATGGGCTTGCCACTCATCCGGAATCTGAATGGCGGATCTTCTTCGAGAAATGTTTGGATTCTCTTAACCCAAATGTTGTGTACTACGAATCTCTACGTCTTGCAACTTAATTGGAGCCACCAATCTCCTGGATGTTAACACACCGTTCGACGAAGGCTTCGTTCTTGCATTAGGTATCTTTCATTGTTGGCTTGGTGATCCTTATGCAGCAAGTGAATGTTTCAACATGTACGCTGAAAACAACGCCCCCATTAAACTCATAACAGATGTGGGAATTGGATTGGTTCCCATCCGATGGTTTGTCAACATACAAGACGTCCTTTAGATTTCCAAACGGTAGTGTGGTTCAATGGCCTGAATGCATGTACGAATATGTTGTCTATGACAATTCAAATTGTTACGAGTGTGTCCTTTATCGAACCGCATGTGACGTATGTCATTGCTTTGATTTGTCCTTTTAGCATGTATTTTTAAAAGTATTTGAATGTCATGGTTCATGTTTTATTGATTATTATATATGAACTTTGGAACACTTAATATAAAGGTGTATGTACACCTTTAATTAATGGGTATACGTACAACATGATTCACCTGTACACCTCGGTGGACACCAATTATCATAGACCAGCAACATGGTAGGATGTATACATGTGTGTTGGTTAAGTGAATTAATTTAGATTCCTCGTTGTAAGATTACTTAAGGCTTCCTTCAATCCATTCGATTGCCTTTTCTACCCAAAGATAACACCTAGTAAAACAAGAAATGTTTAACAAATAACCATATACACCCTTTATACGGAGGTGTTCAACAATAAACGTACACTGTAAGCCTACACCATGAGGTATATATATCGATTGTACACCATTGATTAAATCTTCAAATATTACGTTGACAAAATCAAAGATTAAAATAGCGGTCGATGATATCTTCTTCAGCTTGTTCTTTTTTCCCTAACTTATTATGGAGTTCAACTATCGTCTACTTCAATTAGGCAATTACCTTGTTCTTCTGTCAAATCTCCTCTCTTGCTTCAATAAGTGCTTCCTTTTGCCAACCTATAACTTCTCCCTCATCATAACATCGAAAGAATTTGTAATCACCTCCCAGGTAACGCAAAAATCGTAGTTTAAGTTTATAAAGATACAATAAAACTAGAAACCAATATACATGTGACTCGTCTACCTTGTATTTCTTACATCTGTAGAATCGACGATCGAGAATCTTGTCCGTCCAAGCTTGACTAATCGTCGCTAGGAAACCATAATGATAAACCACAAGGAGTTCAGTCGCCTTGCTCTTTTGCCTATTACATTAACCTGCGCCCACTACCATTTTTTTCTATTTGATGGAGTACCCCAATATGGATCTCCTTTAAACTAGAATTGCACACAAGTACTTACCACGCTATACTCAAAATTAATTGCTCCTTCATTTAACTCTCACCCTACTCGTTAACAACTACTCTCTGGTCAACAAGTTAATGTCGTTAAATTTCACCTCCACATGTTAAGGTGTATAGTGTGCATGCAAAAAAGTAGCATTTAGGTTAACCGATGATTGATAAAATATAAGCGAAATACAAGGGAAGCCAAGTTTTACTGAATAACACATGAAAATGATACATATCTAGCATGAAAAAATATTATATAAATCGATAGAGGGTCTTAAAGCATCCGGAAAACATGACGTGCAAAACAATAAAGCTGGCAGTTGCATCTTTTAGGATCAAAGTAATTAAATCTGGGACTATGAACATAATAAGCACATGATGGTAGCGCTATATGATCGTCGTCTGGAAATGTGAACGTTTGATGATACGTGTCGCTGTACGGTGGATTGAAGCATGATATGAGATATATTACCTCCTCAGTTTGTTGCGTCAAAACCTCTGATCTCAAACTTGCATGCTGTTCAGCATACAATTGAAAAGCTTCGCTACCTCTTATTGCATCCCCAACACAGACGAAGAAGACGGCTAACGCTAATGTAGATTCTTTTTGTTGTGGGATATTTGCTTCGAGAATTTGTATGGCTTGATAAAGATCTCCGCCTTTCGTTGCAAGACGCAAACCCTCGAACAAACTTGCTTGGGCATTACCTTTGGCGAGACATTTTTCAAAAAAGGTGCGGTACTTTCCACCCACAGAGATATAGTTTGGGTCATTGACAATCGTGTAGAGGTTCCACTTCTTCAAAATGTTCTCTGTGTGAACAAGGTTGTAACCTTGTTTTCCTGCCAGTATAAATGGACCAAGAAAAAGAAAATTCTGCTTCGCAAGAAGATCATGAAAATTTTAAAAACCTCAACAGGGATTTGTGGCAGTGCCATTAATTTTAGAAACTGGTTATTACACTTGGAAATGAATATTTTGATACCATTAATAGTAGATGGCGCGATGTTAAGCAATTGATTTTTGATTTTTATGGTTAAGTGTTATAAATGTTCCCTATTTAACATTGTACTTGCCATATTTACGAATTTACTTGCCAAATGTAACTATTGTTAGGACAACTAGCAATAAATGGGTTGCTTTTAGATCGCTACAAGATATATATCATTACTACAAGTTACATCCCTATTAAATGAAGAACATTATATATTGCGATAAACCCTTTACTAACCACCCGACTTATTTTCCATATATTTATAACATTTAGTTCCAACATATCGAACAACACACCTTGAATCTTAACCAACCCATTACAATGTTGTGAACAAAAAATGTCTTTTCACACCTTTCAGACGATATACTTGTAAAGATCATTGAGAAAGTTGGTCAAAATCAATGGTGGCGACTTGGACCTTTTATAATTGCGAGCAAACGATCTTCCGATATCATACATAGTAACACAGTTCTGAGGTTATGCAACTTGTCAACCATAGCTGATGACCGAGTAGATATAAGGGAAGGGGTAGATTCAAGCATTTTTTTGAAAAATGCCTTGCAGCAAGACACCCTATACTAAGCTTTGCGCCTTGCAACTCAAAACCGACCTCAACGCGAGTTTTTCCCTACTAGAATAAATTTCCCCTATCTATCCATACACAACACTAGCGCAAGGTATCTTCTGTTGCTGCATAGGCGATGTAAGCGGCACAATCCGAGCTTTCAAGTTGTATGAATATAATAACTCACCTTTAACATCCAAAAACTTGGTACGGATGTGTGGGGTGTTCAACGGGACATAGAACTGTACTGTCCGAACTACAGTGATCCATATTGGTGGTCCTTCATATTTCCCAAGGATGAATCGATGTCTTACCCCAAACCCGAAATTGTATTTTGCCATCACGAAAAGTTGGATCCATTTTGTAACGATTGTGTCTTGTACCACATTGCGTGTTATATTTGTAAAATTGTATAGTAATCATGTTTTTAATTTTGCTTATTGATAGTCTCATAACATGTTTCTCTTAAGTGCGATAACCTTATGTTGCATTAAATACGATGCATGCTTTTATAGTGTAGACCAGTAATTGTACAGTAGCAAAGCGTACACCACACGCACAAAATGACACATCAACATTTACTGTTTTGAAGCAATCTCTCACTATCCACAATAAATTTCAAGTAGTGGTTGAATGCCATTAACTTCTTTTTCTCTTCATATTTATATGGTAAACATCCACTTAATCCTTCTACAATTCTACAAACAAATCTCTTAAACCGCCATCCTTCTTACCCTCGTTCAAAATAGTTTCTCAGGTTATATGTCGCTTGTTCTACGATTTTCTTTTCCATTTACAGATTCAGTAACAACTTTTTCTTTATTGCAACCAGACACAACTATGTCGGACAATCGATATGGAAAACTTAAGACCGCCATGACTTCTAGCGATGCCATGATTACTCAAGTGCAGTACCGAGCCTTTATCAGAAAGGTGAAAGAGAATATGTGGGCAACAAAAAAACACATCAAGATGACCATTGAGTTCCAATGTGTTGCCGTGAAACTGGAGAGGCTGCACGACATGCAAGCCCACATTAACAACAGTTTTGCACTCGAAAAATCAAGACTCGAAGCAAAGCACTTGGAGGTTTGGGCCAAACTTGATGCCATCAGAGTCCCTCCCATAAATTGGAACGAAATTGGGGAGGACGGTTTGGATGGGCCAAACTAGGGTTTGGCATCACCACAATATCGTTGTTTTTACAGCCCATTGTGTTATCCATGTTAAGTCTGTTACCGTCTTAATTAATGTTTTCTTCTTATTTTCAATATTTAAGAAAAACGAATCCTTAGTTAAGTTTTCATGTCTTTTTGCCTTCTACGATTGGATAACGTTTGATGTAATGAAATTGTGGTTATTTATTCTTATTGTTTCACAAGGTGTACGCAGTTTTGTGAAAGGTGTACGCCTTTATAGTGTGCACAATAACATGTACACCATCCAATATGTACACCATTCGATATTATGTCTCTTATATATGTGGTTACTGATGTACATACAATTTCATGCATATTTTAGTGTGTTTTAACTTA
>OVAN01004188.1:0-26579 GCA_900406275.1 Anastatica hierochuntica
GACCCTTTTCAGGCATCGATTTCGTCGGGACAGTTTTTGACCCCAACATGCGAAAACCTCATTAGGGATGGACTCAACGTCCACCAACTTAGCGCTACCAGCCCTGTTACTTCTAGAGTTCTGCGGAGGTCATGTTCCAGGTTCTCTTGCTCATGTCTACCCCTAAAAGAGTCAAAGAATAATGAAGAATGAAACCTATTATGCTAACCAAGGGTAATCCATGGAAGAATTACCAAAGATGGAGGTGTACCTTAAGCTGTGTTCGCTTATGAGGAATTCTACCGCTCTGAAGCTTCTGGGGACCCTTAGAATCGCCTATGCACCTAGCGCTCCTGCCTTGGGAGCTTTTGTCTTTACCCTTGGACAATGATAGAACATACATAAAGTAAGTCACTGCCAGCAAGGCAGGAACCCTGGGCTATTCCCCACTGAGAGGAAGTAGTAGCAATCCCTAAAGGTCTCATCCTTGGCCCTCCGCACCTAGTGAAGTCTGTCATCCACCAAGGCCTCGCTACCCTGTCTAATGTGGAGGTGGTACCTTAGAGGCTCACCTTTGCAATAGAAGAAATAATAGGTGTAGAGAACCTCATAGACCCCCCCCCCCCCAAGGNTCCGATAGAGCCTGAATGAATGTCAGTATACGGAAGGCCGAGGGAGAGAATTGGCTAGGGCATACCCCCAACTTGTTAGCCATCACTACCGTTAAGGAGGGCGACGATCTCTGGAAGCCTGCCTCTAAGAAGACTTCATAGATGGCGATTTCTAAGGGGCCGCAATCAGAGGCCCTTTGGTGAGGCTCTAGGCACCTAAGCAGCAAGCTCGGAGGGAGAGAAAACATAATTTGTGTCCTCTCTAGATCCTCTTGGCTGAAGACCTATGGCAGATTGAGATCTATCGAAGCTTTTGGAGGCATTCTAAAAAGATGACTTCTTTTTCAAAGAAGTCTTATCGAAACCCTAAGGAGACTCAAGCAAGGAAGAGAAGGGCCAAAGAAATGTTAACTTAGTGTGAGAGCTGGAGTGGTTGAGTATGGACGACGAGAACGACTTGTGATATGCGATCCAGAAGGAAAACAAGTAAAATATGCACTAACACCTTCATAAAAGATCATCCATGGCGAAACCCTATGTCGGAATCAAAGATATTTCTCAATCGCACCAAAAGAGTCATCATTGAGGAAAGGTAAAGCAAAACTCAGAAGAAATACGCTAAGGGCTTACCAGAAAAGTGAAGAAGGCAGTGGTTTCTCGAGAGGAAAGCTTTGATATGACGCAAGAAGAGATTGGCAAAAACACAGAAATGAAAAAGGCTCATTAGTTTCCCGCCTATATAATCCTACTGATAATGGGCCAAAATAAAAGCCCAGATTATGCCATATAGTTCAGGCCCCAAAATTCATCAACAGATTGCAGCCCACCAGTGCTAATGCGATTCACCAAGGATGAAACCATAGCGACAAGAACAAGCAATGCCAACAAAGGCCAAGGCTACGACCATATTTTATTTCAGCCTACGAGGCTTATCTTAAACTAAAGTAAAGACCAAAAACTCTTAAGAAAGAATCTACTCTTCAAATTCCACACGTGCAAAATGAAGAGTAGGGGACGATTGTTGGGGGTAATTTTATTCCCTTAGTGTCTAGTATTAGTTAGACAGATAAACAAACTTCCTAGATGAATGTGTTAACTAAGGCCTTAGCCAAGGCCGCACAGCCAAGCAAAGGTAGAGCGAATATTCCCCTTATATGATTTAAATCTTAAGAGATAAGGACAATTACCTTAGATGAATTATGGGAATATTCCTTATTGTATAGATATACTCTAAACTAGAAGTTATCCATAAAAGATTATGGAAATATTCTTATTCAAAAACTATAAATACAAGAGGAAGAACCCTAATTTAAGGATCCTGTTGGGGGTAATTTTATTCCCTTAGAGTCTGGCCATAGTCTAGACCAATGAGATGTAAATAAATCGCCTAGTTGTAGGTGCAAACCAAGACCATAGCCAAGGACATCATCGCCACGACGAGGTCATAGCCGAGGTAGGGCGGATATCCCCTTAGTCGGTCTAAATCTTAAGAGATAAGGATAAATGCCGTTAGGAATATGGGGAAAGATTCCTTATTGTAAGATAGACTTGAATGTAGAAGTTATCCATAAAATATATGGACATACTCTAATTCGAAGGCTATAAATACAAAGGCAAGAACTCTATTTCAAGGATCCGAAACTTTGACAAACCCACACTATTGTAATCGATTCTCTTAAAGATCAATAAAAGAAATCGTTTACATATCTCTTTGTCTCTTTCGCTCATCCGTTTCTTCAAAACCCTAAAAACCATCGACAACCTTGTTCTTGTTCTTCTCTATCGAAGAATCACCAAAAAAACCCCAAACAATTTGGCACTAGAAGGAGGGGGAAATTTCAACAAGAACAAAGAAACAAAGATGATCGAATCTAACAGTTCGTCTGAACCAGAGAACAATAAAACCCTCGAACCCATGTCCAAAGAAGCAGCTGCAATTCAACCCGAGGAGAAAATACCTGAGAGTCAACGATGCGACCATCATGGTAGAGCTTCAAGAGCACGAACAGATCGCGGCAAAACTTCAAGAGTACAAGCTGATCGGAGCAAAGCTGAGAGAGAATGAAGCTCACCCGAAGGAGCTGGAAGACGAGAACACGGTTCTCAAAGCTTTGACGGAGGAGACAGATGCTGATACACCCGACGGTGCCGACGAAGCAACGAAAGGTGTGCTAGATTCAAAAGGAAAGTCCCGTCGATGAAGACACTTGGCAAAACACCACCGAAGGTCGTTAAGGAGGCTCGGACGCATCAGACTCCAAGCTCAAAGCTAACCCGAAATCCTAGCTCTTACCATCATAGTGGCCCTAGCAAACCCTACGTTGACGCTATAGCCTTTATGGAAGTCCTTAAAAGATTCGCTTGGCCGGTCATGACTCTATATGACGGGACCACTGATCCAGACACGAACATCCCGCAGTATCGCCAACGCATGCTCGAATAGAGAGAAGGACAAATGCGTTAATAAACCTAGGGAAATATTCCTTTTTGTATGATAAGCTCGAATATACAAGTTATCCATAAAATATATGGAAATACTCTAATTCAAAGGCTATAAATACAAAGGGAAGAACCCTAATTCGAGGATCCGAAAGCTTTGATACTAACACACATATACTTTTGTTCATCTCTTTCTCAAAACCCTAAAACTCCATCAACTTCCTTGTTTTTGTTCTTCTCCATCAAATAATCACCAAAAAATCCCCAAACAACTATCATGGGTAGGACAATTACATATAACGCCCTTGTTGGGGGGTAATTTTATTTCCTTAAAGTCCAGCCATAGTTAGACCAAGGAGATATAAACAATCTCCCTAGTTATAAGTGCAAACCAAGGCCATAGCCAAGGAGGTACCACCAAGCCGAGGTCATAGCCGAGGTAGGGCGGATATCCCCTTAGCCGATCTAAATCTTAAGAGATAAGGAAAAATACCTTAACGAATTTAGGAAAATATTCCTTATTGTATAAGATAGACTCGAATATAGAAGTTATCCATAAAATATATGAAAATACTCTGATTCGAAGGCTATAAATACGAAGGGAAGAATCCTAATTCAAGGATCCAAACTTAGACAAAAACACACTATTGTAACTGATTCTCTTCACCATCAATAAAAGAAATCGTTTCACATACTCTTTAGTCTCTTTCGCTCATCTCTCTTAAAACCCAAAGACCTCCGATATCCTTTGTTCTTATTCTTCTCCATCGAAGAATTACAAAAAAACCCCAAACAATTTTGTGCTAGAAGGAGGGGGAGATTCCAACAAGAACAAAAGAAACAAGGATGAGTGAATCAAACAGTTCATCCGAACCAGAGAACATCAAAATCGTTGGATCCGCGTCCGTGGAAAAATGCCCGAGACAGCCGGCGATGTGGCAATCACGGTAAAGCTTCAAGAGTACAAGTAGATCATGACAAAGCTAAGACATAACAAAGCTCGCCTAACGGAGTTAGAAGATGAGAACACAATTCTCAAAGCCTCGACGACTATAAATATGGAAGTTATGCATAAAATATATGGAAATACTCTTATTCGAAGGCTATAAATAGAAAAGGAAGAACCTTAATTCAAGAATCCGAAAGCTGTGACACAAACACACATATACTTTTAATTGATTATCTTAAGATCAATAAAGGAATTGTTTCACAACTCTTTCGTTAATCTTTTCTCCAAAAAACCCTAAAAACACTTAATAACCTTGTTCTTTTTCTTCTCCATCGAAGAATCACCAAAAAATCCCGACACATCTGATAATAAATTATCTCTTAAAAGATGTTTCATGGTTTAAGAACTAATAAGTTATGCAACGGAAAATCTAAAACATTTTAAATGTGATCAAAGGTCATGGTAAAATAACTTGGTTGATATTATTGTTTGGGGGTTCTTCGGTGATTCTTCTATGGAGAAGAACAAGAACAAAGGGTTTTTGTAAGATTGAAGAGATGATTCGAAAAGATATGTAAAACGATGCTTCTTTATTAAGGAATAAGAGATCTATTACAAGTGATGTGCTTCTCAAAGTTTCAGATCCTTGAACTAAGGTTCTTCCCTTTGTATTTATAGTTATCGAATAAGAGTATTTCCATAGTTCTTTATGGATAACTTCTATATTCGAGTCTATCTATACAATAAGGAATATTTTCCTAATTAATTAAGGTATTTTTCCTTATCTCTTAAGATTTAGATCGGCTAGGGGGAATATCCATCCTACCTCGGTTATGACCTTGGCTTGGCGGTGTGTCCTTGGCTATGACCTTTTTTTACAAGTTCAACTAGGGAGTTGGTTTATGTCTCATTGGTCTAGCTATGGCCAGACTCTAAAGCAAAAAAATTACCCCCAACAGTTGCGCCCCACTCTTCATTTTTCGTATGGGGAATTTGAAGAGTAGATCCTTTCTTAAGAGATTTCGGTTCATATCTTAGTTGGGGATCGAATTTGTAAAAATAAAGAATAAGACAGTAGCTTTTGCTATTTCTCTCGTTGGTGTCGCCAGTTTTTACTACTACGGCTTCATCCTTGGTGAGTCTCATTAGCGCTAGCAGTCCGCATCTTTTAGATGAACTCTTGGGCTTGAACTTTATGGTGCAATATGGGCTTCTCTTTTTGTCTTTGGCCCATTACTGCTATGGTTATATAGGCAGGAAAGTGAAGAGCCTTGGTCATTTTCATCTTTCTGCTTGCCTCCTCATAGTCAGATTAAGGTTTTCTCTCAAGAAACCACCACATTCTTTGCTTCTCCTAGTAAGCACTTGGCATATATGTGGTAGATCTCACTTTCTTTTACCCTTAGTAGTGATCGTGTTGATGCGATGGCAATAGATCTTCGATTTTGACTTAGGGTTTCACAGTTGATGGACTTTTCAGAGGATCTTTGAGAAGGTTCTAACCGTTTCTCTTTCGATCTGCAGATCTCTAATGGTTCCCGTCATTCGCATCTCTGTTGCTTCAATTTCTGGTACTAAGGTAACTTTTCTCTGGCTCTTTTCTTGTATGGCTAGAGCTTTTCTTAAGGTTTCAGTTGAGCTTCTTTTAAAAAGACCGAATCTTTTTAAAATGCCTTCAAAGGTTTTAGTAGATCCCAACCCACCGTCAATCCTAGACAAAGAGTCGTTGGAAGAAGAACGAGTTCTTTTTGATCTTCCGCTGAGCCTTCTACTCAGATTGTGTTTATATTAATTAAAGGGCTCCTAAATGCGGTCCCTCAGATCTCGCCATCTATGAGGTGTATTTAGAGCCTGGCTTCCAAAGATCATTGCTCCTCTAGTGGTGGCGACGGCTAATAGGTTTGGGATCTGCCTTAGCCAATTTTCTCCCCCAGGCTTCCGTATTTTGACGTCTATACAGGCTTTGTCGAAGTGAACCTCTATTTTTCTGGGAGTAGATGAGGTTCTTTACACCTACTACTTCTTATACTAGCAGAGTAAACCTTTAAGGTATCACCTTCACACAAGAGTGGTCAAGGAAGCCTTGGTGAATGACAGGGCTCACTACGTTCAGAGAGCCAAAGATGAGGTCTTCATAAACTTGATTTTGTTAAATATTCCTTGACCTTACTGACATCTTACTTCGTGCTTACTTTGTTGCTATGCATAGGTCAAGACTCCACCACCAGAGCCAGGTAGACCAAGAGTGGAGGCGATCCTCAGACTCCCCAAGAGCTTGATGGCGATTGACTTCCTTGTTAATGAAAATAGTTTAGGACACACATCTATCTTTGTTAAGCCTTCAATGAGTTATTCCCAGGTACTTTGGCTCGTTGACCCTCTCACTTCTCTCCTTTACCCGTTGCAGGGGCATACATGAGCCAAAGAATCGGAAACGTGGTCTCTGCAGCTATCAAAAAGTACATGGAGGGCACTACCAAATTGGTGGACATTGAATCCATCTCTGATGAAGTCCTCGCCAAGGAGAACAAGTCCCTGATAAAGAAGAGGATTGGAGCTCCAGCCGCCTCCCCTGCCGTCAAGAAATCTCGCTCTGTCAAGGAGGTTTCTTCGACTCAAGCTTCCATTGAGGCTCCTGCTTCTCGGAAGGATGCTTTTATTGACTACCTCTTAGTTGCGGTTGTGGCTGATATAATGGACAAGCAGGCTTGTCCTGAAGGGGACCTTTTCTCCAGGTCTCTTGGAGTAAGTATCTGATTACTTTTAATGCTTTGGGTGGCAGCTGACTTTGGTTTTCCTTGTAGTTTCTCGTTGTTGCCTATCTCAAGGATGATGATGTAGGGGCCCTGGAAGACGCGTTGGCCAAGGCTCGGCAAGCCAGTGAATATGCCTTCGCAGAACTTTCAGTCAAGAAGAATAGGGCTGGAGTTTTGCAGAAGGATTCAGAGGCCAGGAGTCGCGAAGTCAGAGAGCTTAAAGAGGCGCTAGCGAAGGTTCAAGCAGAGGCAAACCATATGCCCTGGTGGAGGCTAGAACCAAGGAGGCAGACATGGCTATATCAAGGTAGAGATGGCCGAAGGCGTCACGGAAGTGAGAGCCAAATGAAAAATGGCTAAGGACTTCTTGACTGGGGCTCATAAAGGCTAGACTTTGGCCAATTTAGACTTTGAGGGCCAAAGAGTGCGCCGGCCTGGAGGCCCTAGCTTAAGGTAAGACCGCTGCTCCTATAGAGGTGACGTTGGTATCCCTAGCCAAGGGTCATCCTGATTTCCTAAGCTCTGAGGCCCCTCCTCCAACAAACCCCCCGGAAGAGGAGAAAAAGGAAGAAGAAGGTGCCCTTGAGGCGTAAAATCATTTTCTTTTATTTTTTAGGTGTTGGCTCCGGCCGAGGCCATTATCCAGCTTGTAAGGGCCCCTTCGTGGGCATTGAGCTCTTTATGGCCTTTATGCCCTTGACTTATCTTTGGATCAAAAGGCTTTTAAACTTTATGGGTCCTTGAGACCCAAATTTTAATCTTGATAGGCCCCTAGGGCTTTCATCCCATTTTCTGCTTGGCTTCTTCTCACTACATTTCACTCACCTTTTTATTGCTCGATCATCTTCTTGTCTATTATCTTGGTAGACATACTCTATCGAGTAGACTCCGAATCAACTTTGAATTCTTGGTGAACCGCAACAATTACCTTTAGAACAGATGGGTTTGCGCTGGATTATCTCTAAACTTCTTTATGAAGGTGTAAGACTATTGGTTCCGGGTCCGTCTTTTTAGATGTCTGATCCTGTCAGGCCCATGGCAGAGGTTAGCTCCTTGCGTTCTCTTCTTAGTTCAAGGGCTTTCTTTCTCTTTGGGCCTGAAATTCATATTTCTGGGGCTTGTGACATTGGAAGGTCGAAGCACTCTTTAGCTGTTGGTTCTGGTCGCGCTGTTGGGGCCCAAAGATCCATAGCTTTTGTAGATCTATGATCTATCGTCAATAAATCCATCATTAGGAAGCGTGGGGCACATGGCCCTAGTTGACTATGGTCTCTGGGGTATTAGATTTAAAAACTTTCAGGTTTGGTATCTAAGCCTGGGGGCACATGGCCTTAGAGAACTAGGGGTCCGTGGTTATCACAACCAAGTTTAACTTTGGGGCATCTAGCCCTGGTGAACCATGGGTTCATAACTGTCAGACTGTGAAAGTCTGGTTCTGTGAGACAAGTTCTTGCCAATTTTACTCTTTATGATTCGTGAATTCATAAGCATTTTATTGTCAAGCCTTATGCTCGATTTGATCATGTTTTATTACATAGATCAGTTGAACCATTCTTAGTGTGAACAAGGCCTTACTGGGCATAAAGCCTTAAAGGGCACAAGGCCTTAGTGGGCATAAAGCCTTAGTGTGCACAAGGCATGGGTGAGTTGTTGATGTGTCAGTATTTTAGTGGTTTTTATTACGGTTTTTTACTCGAGAATTCTGGTTTTTAGTATGTATTCGGAACTCTTTGGCGCATATTTTTGTTCTTTAGTGTTTTTATAGGAATCGAGCTTGGATTTGCAGAAAGATTTCATTTTAGACAGATTTACAACATCGAAGGAAGTATTCGTGAAGAGCTGAAATATCCAGTCACTAGTACAAGGATCCTTGTCTCAAGATCGATCGATCCCTGTATCGTTTCTCGGACCGAATTTACGAAGAACCAAACCGAGCCGATTTCATAACTAAAACTTAAACTCATGTTTCTTGTATCATTATGCTCTTTTTCTGAGTTTTTGAGAGGAAGAGGGAGATTTGTAACCTAAGGAGAAGAATCATCTTTCGTAATCCGAATCCGAGAAGAATTTTGAACCTTACTCTTTATTTTTGATCAATACCATGATGTCTCTCTTTGATTTGATTTATGTTGTTTCTCTGATCATGAGTGAGTAGTTTGTTTGTTGGGTTTAGGGTTCTCACATAGGGATTCATTATATGTTAACATAGAATTGTTTGATTAGGGATATTATCAATTGAATCTTCATCTAGGATTATTCGTAATGCATGAAATTAACTTGATCACTTAGTTTCTGATTTTAGGTTGTTTAACGCCTAGAAAGTGTTTGTTTAAATGCGTGAAAGAATCCCAAATGAGCAATTCATCTTAAGCCAATGGAAGTTGATGTTTAAGTGAATTGTGAACCTATCAAACTTGTTTAGAATACATGATTAGAACCCGAGAGTCAACGGAAGTTAGTCTCGAGGTTTCTAGTACATAGGGAATTGATACTACAGAAGTAGATCAATTCTATATTTTTGTTTGAGTTCAAGACGATTTAAAACATGTTCCCTGGTCAATAATTCGATTTAACAATGAAATGTTTCCCTGAGAATACCCAATGCCCAACTCTTCTTTGATTGACTTACAACCCCGTTGTTGCTTGCTTGCTTTCTTTGCTTTCTGAATTTCAATTTATTGCATCTCTTACGAGACATCTTTTTTGCTTTAGCCTACATCTTAAATTCTTTGTGCTACCTTTGGTCTCTGTGGATTCGATCCCGAACCACTACATCGTACTTTCTGTGCACTTGTAGCGTTATCTTGGGCGAAAACGTGAGCTATCAAGTTTTCTGGCGCCGTTGCCAAGGACCAATAGGTCGTCTTAGAACTTAGGATCATTGCGTGCCTAAGGCATTTTTCTTTATTTTTTTAATCTGTTCTTTTTCTTATTTGTTTTTGTACTTTCAGGTGCATGAACATGCCTCACACTAGAAGACAAGGAATCGTGAATCCACTCAAATTCGAGTCGAAACCAGATCGTCTAGAGAGACAGAAGAAGAAGGAGAAGTTGCTGGAGGTTATTGAGGAATTTCAGTTTGCTGAAATTATGACTGATAACATGGGTGACAACATTCAAGTTCATCAAAATCCTCTCTTCCCTAGAGTCCTTCCAGGAGGTGATCCACCTGCTAGAGGTGTTGCTAATGCTGGTGCTTAGCAAATTGGCCATCAAAATGTCGTAGCTGAGGGGCAACAACACGCAAATCAACACCAACAGAGGATGACTCTGGCGCAATATGACACTCCGGAGGCTTTCTATGCGAATCGTGTTGGGATTCGTGCGCCTCCCATAGAGAGAAGAGACTGGTCTCATTAATTTGGTGCAATAGAATCAGTTTCATGGGTTTCCATCATAGAACCAAATGCACCATCTTGATAAATTTGAAGCCATCTGCAATACTATCCAGCCCAACAGAGTACCTGTTGAAGCTCTGAAATGCAGGTTATTTATTTTCTCTCTGAATGACAAAGCTACGAGATGGTATAACAGTCTAGAGCCTGATTCTTTGAAAACATGAGACGAGGTCAAGGCTGCTTTCTTTGGGCATTTCTTCACGAAATCGAGGTCCATGTCTCTCTAAAACAAAATTGCTGAATTTCACCAATTTGGTTCTGAGAGATTTTATGTAGCTTGGGAAAGATTCAAGGAGTACCTCAATGATTGTCCTCATCATGGGTCCTCAGATTGGAATCTCCTCAACATTTTCTACGATGGGGTTTAGGGGAAATATCAGAATGCTATGGACACTGCGAACAATGGTGATTTCATAACCAAGACTGTGGAAGAAGCTTATATGATGGTGTATAACATGGCGAATAGTCAGGCCAATCGAAGATCAGATTATGACCGTGGTAGAGGGGTTGTATCATCAGATGCGAAGAGAATTGATGACCTGCAGTCAAAGCTCCATGAGATAATGAAGAGAGAGCAGCAAGGAGTACACTTTGTTGGGGAACAGAACGATGCACATGTGCTTCAAGAGCTGAAAATGGGACAATTGTATCATGAGTTCATGACTGAGGAGCTGAATGGTGGACAAGCAGATGTTAATTACATTGGAGGTTAACGAAACTTTGGTAATAGAGGTTTCAACAACCAGAAAAAATTCCAGAACAAGCCATACCAACATAATTAGAGTGTCTTCAACTCCGGGTTTCAGAATAAGAATCAGAGTAGTGGTTTTGGAAACAGTGGCTATCAACAGAAGCAGTTTGGTACTGGAGGATTCAAGAATAACTATCAGTCAGGGTATCAGAATTAGAACCAAGGACAATCTTTTACATCTTCTGAAGATAATGATCTTAAACAAATGCCACACCAAGTGCTAGAAAATCAGACTAAGTCTGATGCGAACATCAATCAGAAAGTTGATAGCATGTACAGTTGAGGCTATGAGTATTCAAATGAAGATGCTGGAAACACAAGTTGCTTAGACTTATGCGAGCAATCGAATGAAGATGCTGGAAACACAAGGTTCTTAGACTTATGCGAGCAACAGAGCTCCACCAGATGTCATTCCAGCCAAACCGAAGATGAGTTGGAAGGAATACATCAATGCTATTCGGTGCAAACTGGAAAAGAGGAAAAAGTTTTGTCCAGGACAGAAGGACAAGGATCGATCGATCCCTGCCCTAAGATCGATCGATCCTTGTCTAATTCCACTTCAAAAACCTCTGGACAGAGGGAAAAGTATCGATCGATCCTTGTCCCTAGATCGATCGATTCCTGTCCTGACGTGTGTTCGTCAGATTTCCGCAAAGAATCAAAGGCATAGGAGATTGAGGATGAGTATGTACCACACCCACCTTACATTCCCAAACCTCCATATCCTTGTAGACCCCGTCTAAAGATCAAGAAATGTGAGTATGAGAAGTTGAAGAATCTAGACGGTGAATTACATGTGCGATTGCCTTTCGTAGAAGCATTCAAGATGGTACCTTCTGTTAAGAGGTACATGAAAGAGATTCTTTTAAATTGCATGACCTTAGAACAAGGTGTATCGGTTCTTACTGCGGAGTTTAGCATAGTTCTTCAGAATATCGCACCGAAGAAACGCGAAGATCCAGGTCCATTTGTTTTACCTTGCAGGATTGGATCGCTTACTTTCGAGAGATGTCTCTGTGATTTGGGCTCTGGAGTTAGTTTGATGTCATTTCCTGTCTCGCAGAGGCTGAATATGGTGAACTATAAGCCCACGAAGATGTCCTTGATACTTGTTGATAGATCAATTTGAAAGCTAGTGGGTATTCTAGACAACATCCTTGTTGGCGTTGGCAAAGGCTATGTGTACACTGATTTCATAGTCTTGGAGCTCGAAAAAGAACCCAAGGATCCTATCATCTTAGGTAGACCATTCTTGTCCACTGCTAGAGAGATTATTGATATTCAGAATGGTCAAATTGATCTACAGTTGGGGAAATTTGATGTGCGTTTCAACCTCGAGAAATCAACGAAGAAGCCTACCATTGATGGGCATACATTTTGGGTGGACACATTGACTGATGTGATTGAGGAGGTTTTGGAAGAACCTTACACCGAGGATTATTTTCATATTTCCTTATCATGAATTGATGAAGAATATGGTTTAATGAGAAAAGATACATTGGAGATTGATGAAAAGAATGACGTCAAAGAAGTCCTGGATGAAGACGTTCATTCTACAGTGAGAAAACTCAAAACCAAAAAGAAAGTGAAGCTGAAAGAGCACAATACTAAGGAGAGTTATGAGTTGACCTTGATCCCTCTAGGATGCGGTGGAAGTGCAATTGAGTACAAAGTGAAGTGTAAAGGAAAATTCAAACCTTTCTCCAAGGTCAGGGCCATCCTTACACCAGAGTTTAATGAGAATGGAACAACTGCTCTGAAGAAAGCGATGAACAATATCCTTGAGCTATAGATTTTTGCTGGCGGAGCTTGCTTCAGAGCAAGTTCAAAGAACCTTCCAAATTGATCCATAGCTACTACAGTCAGGCTTGTGACTTTAAACAAGCACTGAGTGGGAGGCAACCCACTAGGTAGTTTTCTTTTTCATTTTAGTTAGTTTTGTAATGTTTTTGGCTTTGGTGTTTTGGTTTTTGGTGCTTTTTGCGTTTTTGTGATTCTAGCCTTTGTATTGCAGGAAATAGGTCCCCAGACTGAGGGACATAGATCGATTGATCCCTGTCCATGGATCAATCGATCCCTGTCTTATTTACACGGCTATATCACACACTTTCAAGTAAGTTTTCTCTTTCTTTTTTCTTTTCCTCTTGATTTTATTTTTCTTGTTATTTGCTACTTACCCTTCTTTGGATTTGTTTCACAACGAGATGGTGTGAGATAAGTCTGGGGGAGGTTACTTATGCTTTTATTTTTCTTTTGGTGTTGTTTAAGTCATATTGATGTTCTATCGAGTGAGTTTATGGATTATTTATTCTTCATGATGATTTCAGACTATTATCTTTGCGCATTGCATTTTATTTATATTCTCATTGACCATTTCATTTGGGCTTTTAGCGCAGTCAAAGAGGAATAACTCATCACCAAACTCCCCACCATAAATCTCTGGAACTCATACTTTTATCTGAAATGTTATTAACTCTTTTCTATTTGGCCTACTAATGAACTTAATTGCTTTGATCTAGGGACTTGAAATCGGGAATCAAACCCATCATTCAGGACTACACCCCCATTTTTCTACCATTCTTTTCGGTAATCCTGAGTGACCAGACTCATCTTTAGTCTGTCACCACACCCTTACCTTATCTCCTTGAATCTCCATGCATTTCTTTTTGATCTTATATGCACATATGTGTAAAAACAATGGAGAGAATAGGGTAGACATGATCTTTCTAATTGCTTAGGTAGGATTGAATATTTTAGGTGGTTTAGTCACAGTCCTGAGTGTCTGATTTCTCGGTGTTGGGTGTTTTGGTGATTTAGATGGATATGTTGCATTTCTTCATGTTGTATGGGTGTTTTAAAATTTAAAAATGTCATTGTATTGCTAGTTTCTACCAGATTTTTGTCTAGTTTAGAAATTAGCATTTCCATATTATTTTGCTGATTGGGTTCGCCCTGAAGTTTGCATGTATTCGTTTTACTTTTTGATTGGTGGTTTTTACTTGGGTAGTTAAGGGACATGGATATCAATATACTCATTCTCTCCTGCGATTTTGCATAATGTCTTGCATCCTGACGCAATTTTTGATACCCGAAATACTCTAAGCCTCACCACTAAAAGCCTTGACTACCTAGCCTGATTTCCTGATTACGAGTTCTTTGGTGAAAAAGTTTCACGCCTATCTTGAATGAATGTAGAGAGTTATTAACATGAATGCTGAGTTTGTAGGTTCAGATTTTGGAGTATGGATGGGCATGGGAGGTCATGCAGCGATTCTTGGGGAGAATGTTCTAACTGTTATAAGTCTATGGTTAGCGAAAATAGTGCAGAGTAAGGTTTTCTGATATAAGATCCATTTGGTTTTCAAACTTGTTTTCTCGTAGGCTTAGTCTTCGTTTCCTTTACTTGAGGACAAGCAAAGATTCAAGTATGGAGGATTTGATGTGTTAGTATTTTAGTTGTTTTTATCATGGTTTTTACTAGAGAATTATGATTTTTTGTAGGTATTCGGATCTGTTTGGCGCGGTTTTATGTTCTTTAGTGTTTTTACAGGAATCGAGCTGGGATGTGCGAAAAGATTGCATTTTGGATGGACTTCAAGAATCGAAGGAAGTACTCGTGAAGAGTAGAAATATCCAGTCAATAGAGGGTCTCAAGATCAATCGATCCATGTCCCGTTTGTCGTACCAAATTTACGAAGAACCAAACCAAACTTATCGTGAATTGGATTTCATAAGTTAAACCTAAAATCGTGTTTCCAGTATCATTATGTTGTTTTTCTGAGTTTTTGAGAGGAATAGGGAGATTTGTAACCTAAGGAGAAGAATCATCTTCCATAATCCGAATCCGAGAAGAATTCTGAACCTTACTCTTTATTTTTGATCAATACAATGTTGTCTCTCTTTGATTTGATTTGTGTTGTTTCTCTGATCATGAGTGAGTAGTTTGCTTGTTTGGTTTTGTGTTCTCACATAGGGATTCATGAATTCTTGACATAGAATTGTATGACTAGGGATATTATCAATTGGATTTTCATCTAGGATTGTTCGTCATGCATGAAATTAACTTGATCACTTTGTTTCTGATCTTAGGTTTTCAACGGAAGTTAGTCTCGAGTTTTCTTATACATAGGGAATTAATACTATGGAAGTAGATCAATTCTATATATGTGTTTAAGTTCAAGACGGTTTAAGACATGTTCCCTAGTCAATAATTCTATTCAACAATGGAATGTTTTCCTGAGAATACCCAATGCCCAACTCTTCTTTGATTGATTTACAACCCCGCTATTGCTTGCTTGCTTTCTTTGTTTTCTAAATTTCGATTTAGTGCATCTCTTACAAGACATCTTTTTCGCTTTAGACCGCTATTTGATCTGAAACTCTTCATGCTACCTTTGGTCTCTATTGATTCAATCCAAAACCACTACATCGTACTTTCTATGCTCTTGCAGTGTTACCTCGGGCAAAAAACTGAGATATCAGTTGTTCAAACTCGGTGGGCAAAAGGCCTCTGAGCAGACCTGCTTGTTTGGACATTTAGTCCCTGGGCGCGAAGCCTTATTGACACTTTGTGTCTGAGTTTTTATAGCTTTATTGTGATCGACCGGTTTTTAGTTTTTCTATGAGCCGCGTAATCGGATGGACAAGGATACACATGTCCATTAGTTTTGCTAACTCATAGTTTTGATGCATTGCATCGACCACCATTAGGAGCATGTCCACATTTCGCCATGGCTTTTTAACCATGGTTTTTAGGAACCCGTCCATATTAGATGGACCATAGTTAGGAGATTTTCTGCATTATATGTATTTTTTTATTGGCTTATCAGCCTTGGCGGGTCTAGGGTTGTACCCTATTTTCCCCCAAAAGGGAAGTCTCAAGCATCATTGATGCTTGCGGCTTTCTTTGTTTAGATTGCCCGATTATCCTTGATTATTACTAACCTAGGTTTTCGTGGTCAACCCAGTCCACAACATTTGGGCTCGGTATAGTTATTTTTGGAGGCGTTTAATTTATATCGGCTTTGCTTTTAAAAAATCGCTCAGGTGATAAGTCGCTTTTTCACTGAAAGACAATTTTTTATTCTGGACTTGCTCTTGCATCATGGATGGTTAAATATGGAAAAAACCAAAAACAAAATGTCCCTAACCAGGGCCCCATAGTTTATTGGGTGCCATGGTCTAGGGGTTTGTTTACCTCTATTGATCCCCGTGCTCTTGTCAGGTTCGCCTCTTGCCTGTGGCCTTGCCCCCCTGACTGGTATGCGGCATTATTCTTTGAGGGCTACTTTCTTTATGCAATGGCTCGGCAGAGATCTCCATTTCAATAGCAATTGAGCGGGGATTTGAGTGATGGCTCTGAGGGTCGTATGGTAGCACGAGCGGGCCTGTTCTTAAACTCCTCTAACCTCTATTATTCCCCAAGGTGTCAGGAACTTTAAGGACTAGTCTAGCATCGATGGGATGGCCTTCATATCATCTATCCAAGGCCTCCCCATTATTGCATTGTACGCCGAGGAGCAATTCATAAAGAGGAACATGGTCTTTTGGTTGATACCTCCAGCGTACACTAGTAGGGTGACTTCTCTGATGGTCTACTTCACTTCGCCATTGAATCCAACTAGAGAAGTGGACTTTCTGATGATCTCTTCTTCATCTAGTCCCAAGCTTTTGAAAGAGTTGGTGAAAATTATATTAGTTGAGTTGCCATTGTCGATGAGGATACGCCTCATGAGGCATTTCACAACTTTTAATGATATCACCAAGGCATCATGGTGCAGAGTTATCACTTCTTATTCGGTGTTGATGGCGAAGCTTATTATGCCAGGACCATCTTCGCGTTCCTTGCTAATTGCCATGGCATCTACTTCGTGGTGGATCTTGGCAATGCGAGTGCTTCTCTCGATAGCAGAGATTGTCACTCCGCTTACCTCTTACCTTCCAGTAATGGAGTTGATGACATGATCTTGCCTTGGTGAATCAGGCCTTAGTCCTATGGGGATGTTATCCTTGGTCTGTTCGTGAATGAGCGCCTTTGCTCTATTCGTGAATGAGCGCCTTTCCTCTGTTCGAGAGGAACTCTTGTAGGTATCCCTTCCTGAGCAACTCATTCACTTCGAGCTTTAGCTGGAAGTAATTCTTCGTTAGGTGATCGTGGTCGTGGTGAAAATCACACCAGTTGGATGCGTCTCTCTTGTGCTGGGGGGTCCACATTTTGACTGGCCACTTGAGTTTTCCTGACAGATGTCTGTTGGGCTCAAAAACGGTTACGACAAAATCGATGCCTAAAAGAGTAACGGAAGAATCATCTCTCTTTCGAAAATAAAATCACGAAAGGATTAACAATTCTGAGGCTCTTTCCGTTATGTCAATCTCCTCTCGACCGAATGTCGAAGATCCGCGTCTAGCGATCCATAAGCGAACGCTTCGCAAAGTCCAGTAACTCGCGGGAAACTAAACGCGAGAATAATGAAATCAACGTCTGAAACTTCTGAGAGACCTCGGTAAACGAGTTTCAGAGCGATAAAAAGTCATTGTAACGACGGATAACCGCGTCGCTTCAGAAATACGATCAACACGAACAACGGAAAGTCTGGACACCCATTGGGCGCCCAAACCACGCTTTCCCGATTGTCTTCTCCTTCGAATCCCGGTACAAGCGTTTCTTGTTTCGTCTCGATCGAAATCTCCATTGAATTTTTGCGGCAATAACCGTAAAGACTTGAACCTTTCTTAAAAACTTCGTATCGATCGTATGAAATGATAATGGTTAGCTCGAACACTGACATTGTCTTAACCATACGATCAGTCTTATCATTTCGTAAAACCGTCACCGCATAGTCGTACGAAGAACGATTTCTGCGAAAGAAATCGTAAAAATCGCTTTGTCGACAAACGGCCCACGAAGACCCAAAACGCGACAAAAGCCTAATTACGATTTCAGAACGAGAACCTGCCTAATTGTGTCAACGATCCACCCGAGGTTCGCGAAAGATAAAAGGAAAATACGATAAAGTCAAGGTCCGAAGATAAATATGGAAAATTCGTAAGAATATGGAATATTCCCGAAAAAATGGAATATTTTCGCGGAAGGATATGCAAGAATCTAGAGCGGAAAAGGAAACAGATTTTACCTACAAAGGCATATAAAAGGAGGGCTAAGGAGAAGAATGAGAGGGAGAGAGAAATTACGTCACCACCAAACACTTTGAGAATTAGGGTTTTTACTTTCTTTTTTCGTTAGCGAGCTACGACTCAACTAGGTTTACAAGTTTACGTTGTTAGATCTAGGGTTCTCGCCGACAGTTCTTGCGGCCACGACTTTACACCAGTTGTAAACGCTCAAACAAGAATTCAGAATAAAATCTCTTTTACTCTACTTCGTTTATGATATCTGTTTACTTTCGATTTGCTTTTTGTTTATGATTTCATTTTACTTTAAATTCGTTATCAATTGACGAGTCCTGTTTACTTTTACTTTGCAATCTCTTTACGTTTAATCCATCGTCTGTTCTCATCGTGTTCTGATCTCTTGTTGTTTGGCCCAACAGAAATCTGGGATCTAAGGGAAAGTTAGGGTTTCCTGATTTTCCTTCGATTTCGTAAATCGATAGTGCAAATTTCGGTTCTTAAAGTTTGGCGCTAGAAGAAGGGGGACTATTCGCGCAGGGTACGGATCAATCTAACTTGTTGCCGCAAACGCTAGATCAAATATGACTATAGACGAGCAGAACAATCAACCTGCTCGTGATGGCGTCAACGCCAACTACAACGTTGAAAGCACTCTAGTCACGAACAACACCGCGGTCAACGCTAACGCAAACACCGCGGCGTTCTAGGAGATCAAAAAGATGTTCTCGAATCTCGAAAAAAAGTCGACCGAACAAGACAAACTGACTAGCTCCCTCGCTAAACAGGTTGAAACCCTAACTGCGAGGACTAGAACCATCCTTCCGCGTGGAGCTACCATACTCCGCGGAAGGAGACTCGTCTTCACCACTCCGCGTGACTTACTCCAAAACGCACAGGAAAATCCATCGGAACAAAGCCCCGATGTAATCACCCCTGTTGCACCTCGGAATAACGTGGAAGATCCCCCGAATCCCGACAAGGAAACGGAGGATAACGAAGCCGAGCGAACTAAGCTAGACTTCAGCGATCAATCCGATCCCACGGATGAAGACGCTGACGTACACCCAAGAAGGATTAAGGGTCACACGACATGGAGGGATTCTCAGCTCAGCGAACCCCTGACAGAAGAAGAGGAAAATATCTTTAGGGTGGAGCAAGAGAAGCAGGCCGAGGAGCAGGCTAGAGCCATTCGCAGGATGCGCCAACCATCTCGAAAAAAGACGTACGACGATCTCAACGAGATTCGCGATCTCCGTGACTACTTCGCAAAAACGGCAGCAGAGGTCAAAGAGGTAAAATCGCAGATCCATCACGCGACTAGTGCCGCGCCAGAGATTGACAGGCTCCTCGAAGAGTATCGAAAAACTCAATTCATTGTTTGCATAACCAACGCTAGAGTCTCCGATCCCGAGAAAGTGAACATCCCGATGTATGACGGAACTTCCGATCCGCAAGCTCACCTGCAAACCTTCTAGATCGCAATGGCGAGGTCCAAGCTCAAGCAAGGCGAAAAAACGCTGACTTCTGTCATCTATTCGTCGAGCATCTCCAAGGAGCAGCCCTCGAATGGTTCTCCCGCCTAAAGCGAAACTCCATTGGGAGTTTCCGTCAACTCTCCTCGGAATTTCTCAAACAGTACTCTATGTTTAGAAACTTTTGATGTTGACCTGTGGAGCCTGTCTCAAAGGGAAGACGAATATCTCCGAGATTTCATGAGCAGGTTCAAAATAGTAATGTCGAGAGTCAGCGTGATCAGCGACAAAGTGGTGCTAGACGCACTTAGGAAGACTCTCTGGTATAAGTTGAAGTTCAGAAAGTGGATAGCCCTAGAAAAACAACGCACTATTCAGGACGCGATTCATAAGGCCATGGATTTCATCATTATCGAAGAGGAGATGAAAGCTATATCACAAAAACATAAACCTGCGAAAGCGTCCTGGAAAGACTTAACCTCTGAACGTCCATCACGAGGGAGAAGACGTCTGAGGGGCGCACAACACTTGTCATTCATGTTTAAGTGTTAAAGTTGGTGAGATTTTTAAAAATTGCTAAACTGGTCCTTAGAAATTGCTCTCATAACTATTTTGCAAAAGTTTATCAAAATACCCCTTAAAATCTTTAAATCCAATTTTTGGAGGGAAAATCAAGTTTAGCTTGTGAAAGATTATGACCAAAGATTTTTAAATGGATCAAAAGGAGTTAAGTTTTCTTAAATCAAACTTTTGCAAAATCACTCTAGAAATTCTTTTAAAGTTGTGAAATGCAAGTGTAATGCTTGAGTTTAAGAGAACTTACCTGAGCCAAAGGAATGTCATTAAGTACTAAGTCATGTTGACTTGTTGGAAATATCCATCCATACTCCATTTTGGCCTTGATCCTTGCTTCGATTCGTTTTTCCTTGGCACCTAAGCTTAAGCAAAAGGATGTCTTTGGAACAAGGTTATCCCAAGACACATCAACTTTATTGAATTGAAAAGCTCGAAAATTAAAGACTTGAAACGAAATATTTACAAAGGATATGCATGAGATTGCTTCTCAAGTGCGCTTGTTTAAGGTCTTTAGTTTGACCGTTCTTCTTTCCATTGTAGTGGATGAAGTGGAGGACCATCCTTTCAAAGTCGGGTCCTCTTGGTGCCTTCTGTGGGAACCGAAATTATCACTGTCAATGATATGTGGTTCACGGATTCTGTAGCCAAAGATCAACAGATCGAGATAGGAATTAGCTAATTAGTTAGTAAGAAATACGAAATTTATCTGCGAGATAAGATCAAACAAGACAGCGTGAGTAAAACACATGAACGAGCAGTATGCGATATTTAAGTTAACGATATTCGAATTACGGAACGAGACAAGTTAACAATGNTAACAATGAAAATAGATTAATACGAAACATATTGCGAAGTGATATGAAATTGACAGTGAAAATAGAAAAGGATTCGTAAAACAAAGTGAATACGAGAGCGGATCTAAAGTATGCGAAAAACGTACAGGAAGAACGAATCGACAGACACAGTTAACAAAGAAGTTAAGAGATCTTATTCGAATTTCGTGATCNTTATTCGAATTTCGTGATCAGAGCATGTGCAACCGGTATTAAGTTGTGGCCGCGAGATCTGTCTGTGACGATTACGTAGAACTACGATGCAGACTCGTAACCTAGTTTAGACGCAACTCGCTAACGAAAAACGAAACAAGAACCCTAGTTTTTCTAAGTGTTTTGTGGTGACGAAAAGCTCTGTGAATGAATGAATTTTTTTTCTAACTCTTTGACTTCGCGTCCTATATATAACTTTTCGTGGGCTGGCTCGATTTCCTTTTCTGTCCCGATTCGTGCATATATTTCTGCAGGAATATTCTTTTTTCCCTGATTTTTCTAAATCTTTTCGAGACTTTTTCCTTATCTTCCCAAACTTGACATTTTTGACAAAAACCTAATGAACCGTCATTGCTAATGGGCCGGTTCTCGCCCGGAAATCGTAAGTGGACCGTTATCGCGGTTTGGGCCTTTCCGGGCCATTTCGCGGCTAAATGACCTTTACGACTTATCGCGGAAAACCGTTTCTCGCAGGAGTAAGCGGCAACAGCTCCGTGGACCGATGCGGTCAATCGTATCGTTTAGACTCTTCCAGTTCTTAAGTTAACCGTCGTCGTTTTATACGATTGATGCAAAATCCACGGAAAGCACTAATCCTTGCGATTCTTGTCATGACAGCATGACGGTTTGACGGAAACTTCGATCAAGACGCAACGAGAGATGATCAAGCGACGATTCGAAGGAAATGACGATCGGAAGGGACGTGGTTCAGTCAACGGACTACGACTGAACGTCATCCGCGCCTCAGCGCCAACAGGCGCTGAGACAGATGCTCTATCTCGGCGCCAACTGGCGCCGAGAAACAGGCTCTGTCTTAGTTCAATTGACGTCTAGACCGGCCTCTAGTTCTGTCGTCAATCGGTTTCAAGATTCGTTCGTAGGTCTGACGTCAATCAGCGTTTTAGACATTCCTTCGAAGTGATGCGGTTCTCTAACGCTTTTAGTGGTTTTGCGTCGCTTCGGAGGATGTATTGTGTGGTCTTGTGAAAGTTATCTGAGGGCCATCGATGCTAACCTCGACACTTAGATGCTTCAGTTGCTTGCGGATGGACAGACTTTGTTCGGAGATTGGCCACGATTGACTATCCTCGAAGCTTTGAAACCAGGTCGGGAAGAGATAGCCAAAACGATGGGAATCTCGGAGCTTTCAGATATTCTTACGATTCCCATGTCCGAAGGAGGAAACATCGTTTCTGAGATCCTTTTCAGCCATCGATTTTGTCGGGACAATTTTTGACCCCAACAGCTTCTTTGTCGCATAATCCCTTATCTTGAAGAAGTTCGCAACTCCATTTCCCTTGTAGACATTCGGGTTGTAGCTACTTTTGAAACTTGGAGATCCATGTTCTTTCATGTCTCCTCCTCTAGCTACCTTCTCACCATGAATTCTAGTCATTTCCGTTGCCTCTCCTTTGTACATTGTACTACAATGCCCAATGTCTTTATCAAGTTCAATCATAGGATAAGATACTCTTTTGTAAACATACTTCAATGTTAACTTCTTTGCTTCACAATCAATTATGGCACCTATCACCCTCTTGACCTAAGTGTAGAGTCTTTTTTTCATCAAACCTCAGTTTCATTAAGCTTTCGGTAAAAGCCTTTCCTCTAGGGAAGGTCGGATAGCAACCGTGGGGCTTAGATGAATAGAGGTTGAGCCATTTAGTCTTGCACTTTTGGCAAGACTATCGGCTCGAGAATTTAAGACTCGAGATACATGGAAGATATTAAAACACGAAAAGCTACACTTGAGTCTCTGAAATTCATCCAATTCACCGCAGAGGATGGCCAATCAGATGGATTGGCAATCATTGAAAGCAGATGCATGCAATCCGTAGCGAAAACCATCTCTGTCAGAGAGGCAGCGACCATACACTCCATGGCCCACATCAGTCCTTTGAGCTCGGTATGAATTGGGGTAACAGTGGTACGCTCACATTTCCGACCATGTCTCAAAAGGGTATCGTTCTTGAACAATGCCCACCTAATACCGCAATTAGTGTCATTAGGACTCCAAGACCCATCTATATACCAAATTAGTCCTCGCGGGGGGGGGGGGGGGGGGGGGGGGGTNTTTCCTCCTCAACAGAATTTGCCTGTCTCCAGGATTGGGCCTCTTGAATAGCATGGGAAACAATTTCATGAGCATTCCCCTATAGATTTTCGAAAATCATATCGTTTATAGCCTTCCAAATGAACCAGAGCAGCTAAGGGAGCTATAGCCCAAACTTGTCGAGCAGGAGGGCACTCAAAAAGGAGGTGGTTGATTGTTTCTTCTTCTGCTCCACATACTGGACATATTGGCTCAGCCCCTATATGTCTATAGAATAATCTTTCGCAGGTAGCCATACAGCCGGATAAGCATCGCCATACGAAATGTTTAAGTTTTCATGAAGTTTGGAGTTTCCAAGCTTGTGCCAGTAGTGTTTCCATTGAAGGTCCCAGTGCAGGGGGTAACAAGCAAGGCGAGACAGGTCTCTCGGAGCCTAATAACCTGAGCGAACAATATAATTTCCGGACGATGTATGGACCCAGCTATAACCGTCTCTAGAGAAATTCTTTGACGGTCGAATACTTAGGATTCGAGGTATATCTTCCTCTACAATCAGCTCCTTGAGGCGGTCCTCCTTCCACATTTTGGAAGAAGGGTCTATCAGGTCAATGACATAAAGGTTAGGATCTCACTCTTCCCTCACACCTCCTGGTGGTCGGGCTGGGATGACTGGAATCCATGGTTCCTTTAACACATTCGTATCCATACCAGATCCAATAACCTTTCGTAGCCCTGAGCAAAGCAGGGGTTTCGCCGCCATGATGCTTCTCCATCTATAGGGGGGCCGATTAGATTTCTGAACATCTAATGGGCTACAATATTTGTAATAACGACCCTTTAACACCCTACTTAGGAGGGATTTTTGGAAGCGAATAAAACGCCATAATTGTTTTGCTAGGAGTGCTAGATTAAAATCCTCAAATGTTCTGAAACCAAGTCCTCCCTTTGAAAGTTGAGTACAAACTTTGTCTCATGATAGCCAGTGGATCCCAAGATTATCTGTTTTTGAGCTCCACCAGAAATTGGCTATGGCGCTTCTGAGTTTGGAGCAGTTCGCTTTTCGGAGAAGGAAACATGACATTACATATGTCGGGAGGGCTTGAGCAACCGACTTTATCTGGATTTCCTTCCCACCTTTGGAGATAAATTTAGCAGACCATGTGTTGATCCTTGATTGAAGATAGTCTCTGACGAAAGCAAAAGCTTCGGATTTAGACCCATGAATTTTCTCTGGGAGACCCAAATAGGTGCCCATTCCACCCTATTGGGTGATCCCCAAAACTGCCTTGATCTTCGCTCTTTCATGGGCAGGGACATCAGCTCCAAACATGATTGAGGATTTAAAATTTAATTTGTTGTCTCGAGGCTTCGCCAAACAAGCGGATAATATCGATAACTTCTTTGCTTTGGGCTACATTTGCTTTATAGAAGAACAAGTTGTTGTCTGCAAATAGAAGATGGGAAGTCAGTGGGCTTGCCCGGGCTATTTGGAAACCTTGGATTCTCCCATACCATTCGGTGTCACGGAGCTGTGGCACTAGCGCTTCGGTGCATGTAATAAACAAGTAAGGTGAGATCGGGTCTCCTTGGCGAATGCCCCGTTTTGAAGAGGCCACACTGCAAGAAGAGTGTTCCCGGGTCGAGCAATTGTCATGGGAAGTTCCTCGTCTCGGTCCGGACTTTTTATCAGATTCCGAAAGACGTAGAGTTCATCGTTCCGAAACAGGGGGAAATATATGATTCCCCGCCCGAAGGCTTCTTCACGTGTTATGAGGCGTTCCTTATGCACTGTAGACTATGGTTTCCAATTCCGGGGGCCATAGTTCAGTTCTTAAAGCGGCTCGACATTTCACTGAGCCAACTTCATCCCGACGGCCTCCAGTACCTCGTCGGTCTCCTAGTCCTGGGCTATGGGCGTGGGATGGCTCTAGATGCGGACAACCTGATGAGTTTGCTAAGCGCAGCGGGGACAGTGTTTCCGTTAAGGTACAGCCTTCATGCGAGGACCAAGATGAGGGTAATCACGGCGAAGACGTCTAACTTCCACGGTTGGGAGGATCAGTTCTTCTTCGTCCGTATAGACGGCTCGTCTGTTGAGAGCGAGTTTGTTTCGGATTTCGCACGTAACTGGAACCCTTTAGGTATTGTCCTTGGTCGTTCAAAACTTTCTTTGTTTTTGCGTCCGGTTGCTAACCCGTTGTTTTCTCGTTTCGCAGCTACCGATGCTCCTTACTCAGTACTGGCCGATATGCTCGGAGTCAGGAACCTTCTTCGATGCGGTCTGTTCCAATGGGTTAGTTCTCCCCTCAGTGAGTCCGTTACGCTGTCGAGTACCATAGGGCTCGTGCTCAGACTCGTGTGTCAGAGGAGCCGGNTTCTGCGCACGAGCTGCCTCCCGCTAGGGAGGGTAGGAGATCCCGACGGAACAACGGACAGTCTAGCGATGGATCTGGAGAGAGGAGAAGATCCTCAAGAATCGCTGGATTGTCCAGTGGCGGGCTCGCGGAGAGGAGGAGATCCTCTAATAATGTCGGAGAGTCGAGCGATGGGGAAAATGCTGTCGCAAATGAGCAAGAGTGGAACCCTAACCTCCTTGGCGGGGATGGAGCTGGCACGAGTAGAAGTCCGTTGCTGTTTTTCGAGGGATTGTTTTACTCCGATGCTTTTCCCGACTTCGATGCTTAGTGTTTTAACACCGCATTCGAAGGGGGGTTTTACAGGATCAGCGCAGTATGAGGAAGCGCTGCGCCAAGGAATGGGGGTCAGTTTTTCCGATCCTTTGACGTGGTTCCGTTCGTTCGCGTGGTTCTAACCCCCTCCGAGGTCTTTTTGTTTTATTTGCAGGGACTTCGCAAGATGGACGAGGCCCTAAAGGCAAAGACTTCGAAAGCGAGGGCTGCCGAGCTTAGAGAGAAGGAGCTCGCGAAAGAGAATGCTAGTATGAGAGTCGAGGTTATAACAGCTCCCCTTCGTGATGAAGAATGGTCGCGGCATCGCGCGTCGCAGATTCGTCCAGCGTCTCGGAGTGGAAAGCGTGAGATTGCATCCGTAGACGGAGAGCGTTCACGATAATATGTGCGCTTGCTGAATATCAACAGGCGTACAAGCTGCACAAAGAGTATCGTGAGTGCCATGGCTCGGTTGGTGCCTTCCTCTCGACCGTGCAACCGGGCTATTCTTATGAGACCGAGATGAGGAAGGCGAAAGCCTGGATGGACAGGCATGCAAATGCCGAGTCTCTGGTTCCCATCATCGAAGATAGGGTTCAATGCCATTGGGATCCGCTTTCCGTTTCTCAGGATTCGGAAGAGGTGGTTTACCCGACTTGGTACGAAGGCGAGGAGGTCAACCAGCCTCTGAACCTAATCGGGGATTACGGGTTTCCAACCTTTGGTTCCAATGTCCCTCGCGGGGGCTA